>JAPPVO010000016.1:33245076-33446913 GCA_030407325.1 Camellia japonica
TAAACTATCAGTAACGCCCAAGTCTTAAGGGCGGTCAAAAATGGGGTGTCTACACTTAGGTTCCGTGGAGTTTGTGGTTGTGTATCTTATTGTTATCCTTTAATTCCGTGTGTTTGAGTTTTAGGATGTATTGGGCGTGTTTCGAACAGGTTGGTTGAGCTTTAGTCCCATTCCTTGTTGCCCAGAATTTTGGTGGTATGCTCGAGTGGATCCCTTTGCGCTCGAGCAGAGTTTGATTTTTGGTTGTTCGCTCGAGCGAGTTTTCTTCCGCTCGAGCGGGGTTTACACACTCTCAGTATTTCGTGCCTCTGCAAAACTTCTGCAGGTGTGTTTTTCACGCTCGAGCGGATTTTCTTACGCTTGAGCGGGTCACACTCGAGCCGGTATCATGGCGCTCGAGCGGGTAGTTCATTGTCTGTAAAAGTACTAGAAGGGGGAAATCTACGCTCGAGCGGCTTTCCCTTTGCGCTCGAGCGGGTGTGTTTTGCAGTTGTGTCTTGGCGATCGAGTGGGTCCAGTTTTTTGTGCTTGACGCTCGAGCGTCTTATTCTCTGCTCGAGCGGGCTAGTCGTATATTAGAGGGCAGCTGGGTGATTTGAATCACTTTTCACATTTCCTTTCTCTCTTTTACTTTTCTAAACCTCCATTTGAGAGCACCTCACTCTAAAAACACAACTTCTCTCTAGGGTTTGATCTAGTAGGAGTGATTTTCTATCCTTGGACCTTTGTAAAAAGTGCGGGGATCGTTGAGGGCTACATTTTGATCCGAAAATATTGGGGTTTGGAGCATTTTGAATTTCTTCATCTTCCTCCTTTGAGCTCCGAATTTGAGGTAGGGATTCCTACTCATTCTTATGTGCTTTAACATAGATGTCGAGCTTTTGTATAAATGGTTTAATTTGGGTAATTTTGGGTGTTAGGGTTTCAAAGGTATGAAAAAGGGGTTTTATTATTTTGACTCATAAATATGTAATTTGGGTCTTAAAATGATGGTATTGTTGTTGGTTGTGATATTTGTGCCTTTGGGCCAAAGTTGAGAAAGAGGGAAGAAAACCCTAATTTTTGTTATAAATTAATTTATACAATTAATTTGGGGATGTTATGGAAATATGAAATTGAGTTGTAGAATATGAAATTGACTCATTATGAGATAAAATGGTGAAGTTGGAATTATTAATCACTCACCTTGGAAATTATCGATAATTTATCTGTTGGATGAAATTATTATCTGTTTAGAAATAATTGCTTTGGGCTACCGGTGAGGGTAGTCTTGAATGTTGTAGACAATGCATGATGATTAGGCAAACTAAAACTAATCAAGTGAGTATGCCATCGAATATGGCGGTTGATATAATACATGAATTTTATGTATTGATTTGGCTATGTATATGATATGTGTTTATATATATTGTGTTGTGTGGGAGGAAATATGGGATGTACTCAACGGTTTAGGAGAAGATAATGGATGGACCTCTAAACCGGTTATTGTTTGGGAGAAGATAGGGGATGGACTCTATTGATACAGCACTAAAATGTGTATTATTTGTGAAGTATGGAAGTGTTGTTACGTGTTATTGATATAGCACCAAAATGTGTATCTATTATGAAGTGTGAAATGTTTAATATGAGTTATTATCTCATTTGAAATAGAAATACTGTTGATATGAGACGTGATCTCAATCAAATTGATTGGCCAGGTTCTGAGCCATAGTTATGAATTGAGAATTGGATAAGAAATGGAAAACAGAATGAAACATGGCCACTTTTGTCATGTAATTGAAATGGATTATGAATTGATTCGTGTGAGTTAAACATTTATCGAATGCTAAGTTTTAGTTATTGCTCATGTTATGTTTAGCATATCTCTACTGGGCGTTGGCTCACCCTATATGGGACATCATTTTCAGTACAGGTAGCATGCCACCTCCAAAGACGTAGCTTGAGAGGCTTAGTGGCTGGGACATCTTTTGTGATTATATTTTTGTATTACATGTATATCAAGCCAAGGGCTTATTATCTGTTCTGAGTTAGTACTCACTCTTTTTGTAACCAAGTGTTGGCTTGGAAAGTTATAAGCCTGTAGGGCATTTACTTTTGTTGTCAACATGTAATACATTTTGTAATGAATACTCTGATGATATGTAATTATGCTTTACTCCTTTATGTCTGAGCATATCAAGAATGTATGATTTATGGGTTTATTTTGAGGGCGTTACATGTCGTGATCTCCTGAGTGATGAAAATGCGTTCTTTCTTTGCAAAGTTCCACCCCTGCCATGCCTTTGCCCTTTATTTGGCGTTTCATGGCCTCTATGTCTGATGTCATTTGCCTTATCAATTCATCTTGCTCTCTTACGCGATCCTTTAGAACCTAGGCGTCCATTTCCACTTCTGTCCCTCTGGGCTTTGAGAGCGACGAGGGCTTAAACCACGCTTTTCTAGTGCACCCCTCTGAGAGTTCCGTCGCCAAGGGTCTAAATCTGCCATGGGTGGAACAAAAGGCAAATCCTCACGTCTCTTGTCCTCTTCTAGAGTTTGTCAATCAACAGCAGACTGAGGCAAGTCTTTGTTGTGTGCCATTGAAATCAGTTGAAGAAAAACTCAATCAAAAAAATTTGTTCTTTGTGATCTTTCCCACAAACGGCGCCAATTGTACGAGCACGAAATAATCTTCTCGTATAATCCTGTTGACCAAGTTTGCACTCCTGCAAATGTCGTCGCTTTGCTACCTGAAAACACAAATGTGAGTTAGCCGGCGGGTGTATGCTGGAAACCTCTCTGATGCCTATTAGCAAAATAGACAATAGACACAAAAGCTCTATGCATTTGAGAGTAGGAATTGTAATACCTGTCCATAGGTCCTGTCATGAGCTTTTATAGAATCCGCCTGGCACAATCTTAGTAGGACTCTAACTCTCCTTAGCAGAGTCCTTGCAAGAATTACACTCCCAAGGATAATGCCTATCCTGATAACACCCTACTCACTACCAACCAAGTAAGATGGTTAACACAATCAAAGTAGGACTCTAACTCTCCTTAGTAGAGTTCTAGGAGTCTCATGCCCAAGGATAATGCTTATCCTTAGAACACCATCATCACTGCAAGCCAAGTGAGATAGCTACACCCTTATGCTCGGATATACAATCCTGATCGAGCTACCTTATTTCAGTCCCCTGCCGTTCAAGCCATGTAATCGGAAGCTGATCTACTGAATGGCACCCTGTCGAGCTACACATAGCGAAAAATTCTATTTCCACACACCTAATTAACTCAGGACATACACTTAATGAAATTTTAATATAATGACAATTATATCCAAAATTAAAATGACCATAATAGATATCTACCAACACCCATAATATTATATGAAAAAATTCTCTGTATACATCTTTTAAGAATAAAAAAATCTCAATGTATACCTTTTGAGTTAAAAAAAATAAACCCTAATTTCTATTGATAACTTACAATGTCTTTCTTGCAGATACTGGTTCGTGACAGATTGTTGGGCTTATATAAGGTACTAATAAATGAACAAGATTTATCAAATTTGTAATACTATAGATCAACAAATAAACTGATACTATATCTCTTAGTAGAGAATAGATTACATACCAATTGGTTGTAGCAATACATTGCAATACACACACAAATAGAGAACATAAATTGCTTATGACTCTTTATTCCTCCAGGTCCAACCAATTATCAAATTACTGAAATAAACACTAGTCAGAACAGGGGCACTACTAGTTTCAGCAGTGTTGCAAATGTGGAAGTTGGGTAAATCAAAAGTGTGTGGAAATGAAGGTTAAGTGGTGTGTACACAATAGTTATGAGTGAAAGATATAATTGTATTTTTTAGTGTGTGGATTGAGAAAATTAATCAATAAATAAATTATAGGTGTGTGTATTGAGAAAAAATGTGCACTGAGCTAATCAAGTGTGTGGAAATAGAATTTTCCACACATAGCTCGGTTGTCTCTATTGACAACATCTCGATCCAATAAAGGATTACCTTCAAATAGCTAGGTCCAGGCCCTAGCAACCTATCTCTGACCGGCCTAATGTCTTCTTAGCCCAAGACCGAGCTACACCAGCTCTTATCTCGGTCCATTGTACGACCCAACTTCCAAAGAAGACACACGATGATGTTGAAATTGCAGATTTTACTTGCGATTTCTCCATAAGTAACAAATAGTTTACTTTATTCTTTTTGATAAAATTGAATTTTAAATACATGATTTCACTTCATGCATAAACTATCTTAGAACATCTCCAATGGTTTGCCATTGGAGTTGCCATTGCTATAATATAACAACTATGTTGAAAAATGATGCTCCAATGGTTGAATATGGCAGCTGCCATTCGTGCTAACTGAGCCAAAACTAACTGTTTCCCTCTCTTCCTCCCTCTTCACCATTTTTTTTTTATCAGAATTCACCACACAAAAAAAAAAAATTCAATATTTTTTTTTAATTTACCCAAAATCAACAAAGTTTTTAAGAATCAAGAATTTCATAGCTTCGAATTAGCAATTTCATAACTTCAAATTAGCAATTTCAGAATATAAACAAAACTAAATCAGCAATTTTAGCAATTTCAAGACAGTTTTTCAGCAATTTCAACAATTTCATGACAGTTTTTTTTTACATAATCAACAATTTCAACAAATTTCATAAATACCTGGATTTGCTATTTGTTGTTCATATTCCAACAGATTTCAACAATCAACTTCTTCGTCTTCATCTTCTTTGTGACCATCTTCATCTTCTCCATCGTCTGTGAGAGCTAGTTACCACCACCATCTCTGTTGCGTCTTCTTCTCCGCCTAGAGTTCAGAATTGTGAGAGAGAGAGAGAGACGGACGGTGAGTCATAGCATTGAAGGAATTGGTGAAGGAATCGGTGAAGAGATCGCCAGTGGTGGGAGCAAATGAAGAAGAGAGGGATGAAGATGGAGAGAAAGAGAGAGACAGTGGATCGAAATGAGAGAGAGTGAGTTGATAAGAATGAACACAGTGGGTCTGATAGATATTATCAGTGAGAAGATTCTAGGCTCTCATCTCAGCCGTGGATTAATTTTTCATCCAACGGTTGGACAACGACTCTTTTTGTTCCTAAAAGAAATAACAAAATTGTAAAAAAAGTAATTTTGATGTAATTTTTAGTCTTTATTTGAAATGTCATTTTTATGTTCCAATGTAATTTTGAGTATTTAAATTTATTTTTTCAAATTTTCAATTTCTTTTTCATTTTTTATATTTGTCTAGTCAAGTATAATATGAATATATAAATTTTTTTTTTTTTTAACAAACAGATAAAAAAAGGTCACAAAAGACAAAAAATAAACAAAAAATAATAATTAAAAAACCTATATCCAAACAATACTTACAAACTTAGAGGAAAAATTGGTTGAGATTTGTCGAAATAGCATGTGTACCATTGGAGCACCATTGTTATAATTTGACAAATTACTACTATTCATTGCCAAATTATAACAATAGCAATGGTATTATAGCAGGAACCATTGAAGATGCTTTCATATTTTAGTGATTCTACTAGACTTAAAAATAAATAAAATAAATTTATTGTAAGTATGGAATTTTTAGAATTTATGATTTTACTTGAAAATCATATATTTTCAATTCCATGGCAAGTCTAAAAATTATGGGGAAATACTATAATACACCCTCTCTTAGAGGGTATGTACCATATATAATTTATAATTAAAGAAAAAAAATGACATAATTTCGTCTTTTATGAGTCATAACTAAAAAAAAAATTCCTCATAAGTTATGTTATTTTATTATTTAGTTATGACCAATTTTCTTCTTTAATTATGACTAATGAGATCTTTAATTATGCATCATGTATTATTTCGTTATGACTTTCTATTTTTTTTATTCTAGTTATGACTCAGAAAGAATAAAATTATATTATCTTTTTTAATTATAAGGTATATACGATACATAGCCTTTGTTTGGGATGTGTGTTGGTTGTTTAACTATTTTAGCCTGAGGCTAAAAAGTTTCGTTTGGGATAAATTTTTTGATTTTTTTAACTTTTATGAGAGAAAAAATGAAATAATTATGAATTTGATATGACATTTTGTCTTATTTAGCTAAAATGGTCTATTTTGTTTTATATAACTATTTTAACCCAAGTGATCTTCTCAAACGGACCCATAATATTTCAAACCTTTTTTTCACATAATTATCATTTTTTTTAAAAAAAAAATTCAAATCAGTATTCAGAAAGTGAAAATTTACCATTATTATTGGATTGGACAATTATTTATTTATGTTATGGCGGTGTAGTGGCTTATGCTCAGACAATCTACCCTCAAAATGTAAGGGCATCAACAATGGATGTGTTAAAGTTGTGTGTTAAAGTGTGTTATATGACAAAAAGTGTTAAAAGTGGGACCCAAAAATATATGTTAAGAGTTTGTTAATTTAGTGAGTGAATAGCGAATGAATGGTGATACAATGGATGTGTTAAAGGGTGTGTTAAAAATATATATATGTGTATATAATAAATAAAATAAATAAATAATTTAGTTTAATAAAAAATTTCAAGCCTAAAATTAAATTTCAAGTCCAAAAAAAAATCTCAACAAGTAAAAAAAAAAAAAATATTGCCGTTGACCAGTCAACCGGTCGGACGTCTGGCCAGTCAAAAGATAAGACCAAATTTTTTTTTTTTTTTTTTTCTTGAAGGATTCGAAGCTGGACGTTCGGGAGGACTTCCGGTTGAATGTCCGGGGGGACGTCTCCCAAGCACATTCGCTCTCTCTTTCGTTGGCTAAATGCTCGCTGCAGTTAACACACATATTAACATCTGACACTAACACACACGTTAACAGCTCCATTGCAGCCCCAAACAACGCCCTCAGCTAGCCAAAACTTGGCACCTGACACTAACACACATCTTAGTGTGTCCATTGTGGATGCTCTAAACGAACTAGAGAAAAAAGTTGAAGAACTCTAGCGATCCATCAAAACCAATGGAGGTCCAACCCAAAGAAGATCATGATCGCACATGAAAGCCACTTCACAAACCGTGAAGATCTGTGGACCGTCACCTGAAGGTGGAGGGACGTCACCGGCGGTTGAGGATACCGGCGACCTGTGCGGCCAGTATATTCCACCTGACAGGAGAACTGGGGCTCCGGTGCGAGGGAGAGACAGTTTAGTGGCTCCTCCAACAGATCCGACCCAAGCCCAGCTTCAAGACCAGGATCCATAAGAAGTCGGGGCTGGAGTCGGGTTATCCGAATAGGAATGCTGGGTGTGGGAAGACGACTGTTGTGAGGGCCACAGTTGTATAGGCGTTGACTGTGTTCTATGATACTCCGGCCACCATTGGTACATTTGATTTCTCTTCCTTAGTTCACTCTTTTGACTCGCCTTTGACTCACCAGGACCATTTTCTTAAGAGTTATGCTAGGACCCAATTAAATTATCAAATTATCTACTAAATTTGTGTGGGTTACACACACCCAGCGAGAGGTTTGGTAGAAAATTTGATAATTTATCTAGGATCATAGCATTTTTCTTTTTTTTAAAAAAAAAGGTAATTACACAGATATTTCAAAAAAAAAAAAAAAAAAAAAAAAAGAAGGAAAAATGAGTGAAGCATCTTCTTCAACTTTAGATAATAATAGAGATCTAATATATATATATATATATATATATATAGGAAAAATTACTCATAAATCTCATTTGGAGAAGAGTTATTCCATTTAGTCCTAGAAATTTTCTTTCAAACCAATTAGTCCTTTTTATTTTGAGTATGTTGTATTTCTTTGATTTAGGGGTTTGAAAGTCTACTTGTTTGCCTTTGTGTGTGATTTTGTTTGGATTTTTTCCTAATGTTGGGTGTGTGTGGGTAAGGTAAGATTTTACGTTTATATATATATATATATATATATTTTTGTGGGGATTTAGTGGAGTGATTTGTAGGTAGATGATGTTATCTCGTTTGTGGTGTTACTGGTGTGGTGTTCGTACCTATTGTAACGTTGACAATAATTAATATCCAAACGTAATACTAATGTAACACATAAAAAAAACTCCTTATTGTATTTTTTCCAAATGTAACACTCTAATATAACACTTTAAAAAAACTCCTTAGTGTAATACTCTTGTATAACATACAAAAAAATTTCTTATCATAACACTCTAATGTAACACAAAAAAGTTTCTTAGTGCATTTTTCCTAAACGAAACACTCTAGTATAACACACAAAAAAATTCCTTATTGTAACACTTTAATGTAACACATACAAAAACTTCTTAGTGTAACATTCTAATATAACATACAAAAAAAATTTCTTGATGTACTTTTTTCAAATGTAACACACTAATATAATACTCTAAAAAAACTCCTTAATGTAACACTCTAATGTAATATACAAAAACTCCTTAGTGTAACATTATAATGTAATACAAAAAAAAAAAAAAACTCCTTAGTGTACTTTTCTAGACGTAATACTTCAATATAACATTCCAAAAAAAATCTTTAGTGTAATGCTTTAATATAACACACAAAAAAACTCTTTGGTGTACTTTTCCAAACCATAACGCTCTAATGTAACTCACAAAAAAACTTCTTAGTGTACTTTTCCTAAACGTAACACTCCAATGTATCACTAAAAAAAAAAATGTGAGATTCTTCAAACCATTCCGAAAGGAGTATAAATATTCCTTAGTAAGTTTTGAACATATGTATAATTTGAAATTGTGAATGTTACATTTGAAAAAAGTACACTAAAGAGTTTTTTTTTAGTATTTTTGTGTGTTACATTAGACTGTGTTACATTAGACTATGTTACATTAGAGTGTTACGTTTGGGATTACATTAATTGAAGTATTACGTTTGGGAAAAACACACCAAGGACTATGTTACATTGGAGTATTACGTTTGGGATTACATTGGTTGAAGAATTTTTTTTTTTACACATTGGACAGTTACGCGTGGGAAAAGTACACCAAAGAATTTTTTTTTTTTGTGTTACGTTGTTACGTTTGGGAAAAATACAATAATGAGTTTTTTAGTGTGTTACATTAAAGTGTTACGTTATTGGAGTGTTACATTAGAGTTTAGGTTTTTGTTCGTAATGTGTGATTTGTTCTAGAATTAGGGAAAATTCAAAACTTCTATAGTGCAAATTGCTCAAACGTGTAATTTTATATTTTGAGAAAATCACTTTTATCCCTAAAAAATTAAACCCAAACATGTAAGTGACTACCTTTTTATGTAATTTCTATTTTAATGGGACCTTTGGGTTTATAAGAAAAAAAGAGAGGATTAAACCGTTCACAATATCACATTTTGGGATTTATTGGTGCTTCACTCTATTTTTTATTAGTTAAATTTTTCTCTATCCTACTAGAGAAATTTTAAATTTTTATGTGAAACAAAAGAAATTTATGTGTCAGGTTAAAATTTTTCTATCAAATTTTTTATATGAAAATATTGACGGACCCAACTATTATGAAAATATTAGAGGTCTTTGGCAAGTTGGATTTTAGCTTTTTTTTTGGGTTAAAATTCATAAAAAGATAAAATATGTTAAAATAGTAAATAAGATAAAATGTTACATCAAATCCATAATCATTTCATTTTTTCTCTCACAAAGATCACATCAAATTACAAAAAAATCTAATCAGTGTGTTTGGTTTCAGTTTTTTTTTAAATTGAGTTTTTTGTTTTTCATGTTTTTTTGTTTTTAGTAAATATTTTAAAATTTTAAATTTTTTTTTTTTACTTTTTTAGATGCACTTTACTTAGATGTATCTAAAAAGTAAAATATTTGTGAAAAAATATTTTAAAAATTAATAAATACACAAAAATACGAAAAATATACTAAATTTTTGTATTTTTTTTTTGTATTTTTGGTATTTAGTGAATTTTTTAAAGATTTTTTTCACGAAATTATACTTTTTAATGTATGTTAGGTGTGTCTAAAAATTTAAAAAATTGTTTAAATTATTAAAAAAATTCAGTAAAAACAAAAAATACGGAAAACAAGAAAGTAGAATTTTTTAAAAAGTGTTTTTAGAAAATCCAAACCAAGCAAAGTGAATCATTTTCCAAACACAAAAATTTTAGTCTACTAAAATAGTCAAAATCTAAAATAACCTATTAAAATAACAACTTTTCAAACACCCACATTATACGTTTTTTATCTTATAAAAAAAATTCCCCCACAATAATGAATAAATATTGAAATAAATCAAAATAAATATACATTTTAATAAATAGGAAAAATTACTCATAAATCTCAATTTAGTAAATGTTACTCTAGTTAGTCTTGAGTGTTTTTTCTTAAACTATTTAGTCCTTTTTATTTTTGGTATGATATATGTTTTTGATATATTATGTATGAAATCTACATTTTTGCCCATATTTGTAATGGTTGTTTCTCTCTCTCTCTCTCTCTCTCTCTCTCTCTCTCTATACAAACACCATTATACAATCTGAGTCCATTTTGGACCTCTGTTTTGGGGGTTTCTTCGAAAGCCAAGATCGTAAATGGGTTTGTGGTTTGCGCTTCCAAGGGCTTGGACAATCGGCCTCTTACGGGTGTAGTGTTTGAGCCGTTTGAAGAGGGGAAAAAAGAACTCACACTTGTCCATACTCTCCCCCACTCTTCCATTGCTCGTCAGAAATACTCCGATGGATGCGAATCCGCTAGCGACATCATCAACATCACCAACATCAGCGACATCATCAACATCATCAACTTCACCAACATTAGGAACATCAGCAACATCATCAACATTTGGCCTTCATCAGCGACATCAATAACATCATCAACATCAACGACATCATCAACATCATCAACATTTGGCCTTCATCAGCAACATCAATAACATCATCAACATCAGCGACTTCAGCGACATCATCAACATGATTAACGTTAGCAACATCATCAACGTCAGCAACTCCGGGGATGACTGAATCGTCGGCGTAATTTGCAGTGTTTGTGTACGACGGCGATGTTAATGGGGGTAACGAAGCAGATGTTTGTTCACCGACGTTACTGATGTTTTGTGTTTGTGTTTGTTCACCGACGTTACTGATGTTTGCTACTGATGTTTGCATAGATACCCATCTAAACTCACACCATAATGTTACTGATGTTTGCTACTAATGGTTGCTACTGATGGAAACACATTAAAAGGGCAATAGTAAATTTTTGGGTATTTTGGTCACTACAACATCACTAAAATCTCACATTTACCCTTTACCAACAAAAGGTCATGTGTTAATTAAATGGGTAGATACGTAATTAACGTTCAAACAGGACTTATTAGTCTACTAAATAAAAGGTAGGACCAAATGGTTCAACACATTAACATTTAGGACTTATTGGTGTTTTACCCTAATAAATAAGGAATGACAACTTGTATGTATTTTGAAAAATGATTTATTCCTTAATTTTGCCTCCCAATTCCATCTCAATCATGTGGAATTAGAGGGATAAAGATGAGAGAGAGAAGGGAATATGAAATTACTTCATTGGGTGGAATTGGGGGTTTCAATTATGGAATGTGCTGATCTATTTTTTATTCATAGAATTGACAAATTATTTATGAAAAATGATCGTATTGGTATGTAAATTAAAATCTTAAATGAGATGAGTGTAATTAAAACAAATCAAACCAAACCAAGTCAAGCCTTAAGTCCCATCAAATGGGGTCGGCTACATGAATCCTTCTTCTCCACGCGGCTCTATCAAATGCCATTTCGTTAGTCAAATTAAGTAGATCTATATCTCTATTTACAACGCTAACTAACGTTAATCTAGGCCTACCCCGTCCCCTAACACTTCCATCTACCGTTACAACATCGCATCTCTTCACTACTGCCTCTGTTGGTCTCCGTTGAATAAGACCAAACAATCTCAATCGATTCTCTCTCAACTTATCTTCTATCGGTGCTACTTCTACCCATTCCCGAATACACTCATTCTTAATGTTGTCTTGTCTAGTCTTGCCACACATCCACCTTAGCATTCTTATCTCAGCTACACTCATCTTATCTACATATTGTTTCTTAGTTGCCCAACATTCCGTCCTATACAATATCGCTGGTCTAATAACCGTTCTATAAAACTTACTTTTAAATTTAATAGGTATTCGTTTATCGCACAGTACTCCAGACGCACTTCTCCATTTACACCATCCCGCCTTAATCCTATGGGCCACATCCGCATCAATCTCCCCCGTTGCTGTGATAATCGACCCTAAATAGGGAAAATGTTCACTCTTAGGCAGTTCTTGATTCTCAATCTTCACTTCTCCTCTACTTTCATTGTTACTGCTACTAAATTTACACTCCATGTACTCTGTCTTAGTTATGCTTATCTGGAATCTTTTAGATTCAAGAGTTTTTCTCCAAATCTCTAACTTTGTATTAACTCCTTCTCTAGTCTCACCCACTAGCACTATATCATCTGCAAAAAGCATATACCATGGCACATCATCCTGAATATTTCTTGTCAACTCATCCATAACTAAAACAAAAAGACAAGGACTTAAGGTAGATCCTTAGTGTAACCCTACAGTGATAGGAAATTCATTTGTCTCTCCAGCAGGCGATCTAATAGTGGTCACCACCCCTTCATACATGTCCTTAATCACATCAATGTAACCTTTTGTCACCCCTTTCTTCGCTAACACTTACCATATTATATCACGTGGCACTCTATCATATGCTTTCTCAAGGTCGATAAACACCATATGAATGTCTTTTTTTTATTACTCTCCTCAAAAGATAGATCACTTCCATTGTTGACCTGCTAGGTATAAACCCAAATTGATTCTCTAACACCTCCGTTTTATCTCGCAATCAGCGTTCTATCACCCTCTCCCACACTTTCATTATATGACACATTAGCTTGATTCCTCTATAGTTGTTGCAATTTTGGACATCTCCTTTATTCTTATAGATTGGCACTAAAATACTCTTCCTCCACTCATCTGACATGTTCTTAGTCGACAAAATTTTGCTAAACAATCTAGTCAACCAAGCAACTCCCTTTTCACCCAAACATTTCCAAGCTTCAATAGGGATATCATCTGGTCCTAAAGCCTTATTTGATTTCATCTTCTTAAGTACAATCTCCACTTCAAAGTTCCTAATTCTGCGATAGAACCTATAGTTTTGGTTTATCGTATTACTGGCTATTTTTTTCCCATATTGCCGTACCTCCATGTTTCTCATTTAATAGTTTCTCAAAATAGTTCTTCCATCTTTTCTTAATTTTTTCATCCCTCACCAATATCTTAGAATCCTCACTCTTGATGCACTTAACTTGATTAAAAATCTCTTGTTTTCCTTTTTCGTATCTTAGCAAGTTTGTATGCCTTCTTCTCTCCCTCCTTACTATCTAGTCTAGTATATAGATTATCATAAGCTTTCAACTTCGTCTCTATCACTACTCTCTTGACCTTCTTATTAGTCAATCTATAGCTCTTAAGGTTTTCCTCAGTTCTATCATTTTGCCACTTTTTAAAGCACTCTTTTTTTGCCTTAACTATCGCTTGAACATCTTCCTTTCACCACCAAGTTTCCCTAGAGCTGGGTCCCGTTCATTTCGACTCTCCAAGCACTTCCCTTGAGATTTTCCTCATACAATTGGCCATCGAGTTTCTCATAGTGTTAGCATCATCTTCCAAGTCCCAAGTACCTTCCTTATCCATTCTATTATTAAATATTTCTAATTTATCCCCTTTTAGGTCCCATCATCTCGTCCTACGACACCCACCATCCTCCCTAGCTTGGTATTGCCCTCTAAAACATAAATCTAGTATCAAAATCCTATGTTGAGAGGTCAGGCTCTCTCCAAGAATCACCTTACAATCATTGCATTTTAGGCAGTCCATTTTTTTCACTAAAAAGTAATCTATTTGACTCTTAACTGACCCACTCTTAAAGGTTATCAAATGCTTCTCCCTCTTTTTATACATAGTATTGGCCACCACTAGGTCAGAAGCCAACGCAAAATCTAAGATACTCTCTCCAACCTCATTTTTGTTACCAAAACCGTATCCACCATGCACCCTTTCATAGCCTAGTTTATCTATGTCTACATGGCCATTAAAATCTCCACCTATAATTAGGTTCTCTCCTACGGGTATCTCTTGTAAGATCTCATCCATTTGCTCCCAAAAATCCCTCTAAGTCTGATTATCTAATCCTACTTGAGGGGCGTATGCACTAATAACGTTCACTATATTCCCTTCAATAACTAGTTTAACTAACATAATCCTATCCTGAAAAATCTAGAAACCTCCTAGATGTTGATTTGTGATTATGTATCAATTTTAAGCAGAATATAACAATCCCAATCAAACAATCAAGAGAAAGAGACACAAAGATTTTACGTGGAAAAACCACAATTGGACACCTTCCAATTGTGATCAAAAAACCACGGGCAACAGCCACAAGAACAATCCACTAAGAAGATATAAAGGAATTACACAGGTATCACTCTCAATTATCTAGCGAATTCACAACGCCTAATTGAACCAACCTCTATGTGTTTCTTCCAACCCCATCTTCAGCACGGAACTGTCTTTCTGATGAGCCACTCCGGATTCCCTCCAAAGCTTCAGGCTCGAATTCTTCAGAATTCACAACTGAAGAACAACTCTCTTTTGTGTATCACAAACAAACCTTTGATGTACTCTCTTTAAACCATGAGTTGAATACTCAATAAAACATCAAAGAAAAAAATAAAATATCCCCAGATATAAACCTTTAAGAACCAAAAAGAAGATCTGGAGGACTTCAATCAATTACTTAGTTTTGGGAGAAAACCAAGTATTTATAGAGAACCAAAAGTAATCCAAGATTGGGAAGAAAACAAACTCCTTGAGAAATTCGGATTCTGAGGCTCGCTCGAGCGAAGCTTTCCTGGCTCGAGCGAGGAGAGTAATTTTCATGATTTCTACTAGTGCCTTGGCTCGAGCGACGGATCCTTGGCTCGAGCGAGGAATACACTTCTTCAGGTTTTTGTATGGACGCAATCCTTGGCTCGAGCGAGCATTCCTTGGCTCGAGCGAGAAAGTCTTAGCTCGAGCGAGCACTCCTTGGCTCGAGCGAGCAACGACTGATATGCAATTTTGAATGCAATTTTGAATTTTGCTTCGGCCGCGAGCTGACCGGGCAGCTCGACCCCCGTAATAATCAGCGAAGTGGCAATCTTGAAAGCATTAACATCACAAACTTCTCCGCAAAGCTCGATTCGGGTTGGATTCGCATCTAATAAACTCATAGCCTCACTGAAATAAAAATGCGAATAAAATTACAACTCAAAAGAGTTTTGTCAAACGGGATTGCCAAGAATAAAAACCTAACATATCCCATTTCCTAATGATCGCCATTACATTCTCCACAAGACCCTTGGCAATTAAGATTCCTACCCCATTCCTACGTCTATTCTTACCACTATAATACAGTTTAAAATCAGTATCCTCAATTTCCTTAGCTTTCTCACCCGTCTACTTAGTTTCTTGTACGCAAGCTATACTAACTTTCCTCCTAATCATAACATCTACCAACTCCATTGTCTTACTAGTTAAGGTTTCTATATTCCAAGTGGCTACCCTAAACCTATAGTCTTGGACTAGCTTCTTTACCCGCGCTCGTCCAGAAAAACGCGAGAACCTTTGCCCATTTTTCACCGCACCCAAGCGTCGATGCGGCGCCTCTTACTTACTTTTTGAAACACCCGGAGGCAGGCGCAACGCATCACTTGAGGGGAACGACCTAGTATTTAAACGATTCAAAGTAGGATTCTTTGTCAAACTTCAACAAATTACTTTCGTCCATTATATTAAAAAGAGGTTGGATTGCCTTAAGTCCATAATCTCTACTGAAGGCATTGTCGGGCTCATTACGGTCTCATTTCAATTATCAAAACTGTTCATTTTGTAGAATTTTTCGTGTATAGCATCTACAAAAAAAAAAAAAAAAAAAAAAAAATTCTGATAATCGTAACTTATTCAATTTATAGCATTTGTCACTAAAAAAATAGATGATATATTTTTAAAGTTATCATTTATTTTTTGAGATATAAATACAATAAATTGAATATGTTATGATTCTTAGATCAATTTTTTTTTTTTTTTGGGTCCATGATGTACACGAAATTTTTTACAAAATAAATCGTTTCGGTCATCAAAACGGAACTTATGATGAGCCCTATGGCCTCAACAGCACCCTCTGGATTGGAGGCAGTACTACTCCATTAAAAAAAATGTGTTTACACGTTATCCACTATCTTTAAAAAAAATTGTAGTGATACACAAAATATATTCAAGTAGACTAATACCATAATGCAAACTGAGATGTGATCATTTCAATATTTTTAAAAAGATTCAAGCGTTCTGCCTTTAACAAATCCGTCATAACCATTTGGTGTAGCTCGTACAATTTCTGCACTACAGGTTGTACTCAGTTCCACCATAAAAACACTCTTACATATTATCTAAAACAGTTGTAATTGGGGCCTTGAAAACGAGCGCCCCGAATGCCCCTAATTTTTTTTTTTTTTTTCTTTTCAGCAGAAGAAAGGAGGAAGACGAAGGGGGGAAGGAGGGGAGGGGGAGGGGAGGGGGAGGGGAGGGGGAGGAGGAGGAGGGGGAGGAAGGACTGGAGGGGGCCTAAAAAATGGAGAAGGAGGACGCGATTGGAGGAGGAGGACGCAATCGGCGGAGGCCGACGCGATCGGCGCAGGCGGCGCAGGCGACGCGACCTCTCTCTCTTTCTCTCCCTCTCCCTCTCCCTCTTCCTCTGCAACTCAGAGTTGCAGAGGTCAACAATGGCGGAAAAAAAGAAAAAAAAAAAACAGAATGCCCAAAACGACGTCGTTTTGGACATTCGAAGCATTCGGGGGAAGAAATTTCGAGACACAAATCTTTATTCTATCTAAAAAAGTGTAAAAAACACAAGATAGAATATAGAAATATTAAAAGAGAACAAAGAGACAAAGGTGAGTCTTCTTGTATCACACTGCCACAAGGTTTAAGACTCTACAAATGTTCAACTAAAGGAGCTAGATATATATAGGAAAAAACCACTGACTCAACTTGGAGATGAGAATTTTTTATTCCTTCTCTCATTTAACAAATGTTCTCATATGGCAGCTTTTCATTTTGTCTTTTCTTCACGTGGTGGTTGGTGGAGAGTCTTCTAGAACTCAACAATTTCTTGTTTTATTGCTTTTTATCTTTTTATTTAATGCACACAACTCATCAAATAATATTTTTATTTATATACAAATTACTTTAATAGGAGTATTAAAATACATTGTGCTTGTAATATGCACCAACACTTTGTGTCAAGGATCTCAAGATTTGTAAATAAATATAGGCTTTTTCAAAATCACAAGTTTGTTAATGTCTCAAAAAGTATGGTGGTCCACAAGAATCAATAAATTAAGGAAGGAAAAAAAAAAAATCTTGTTTAATTATAAAAATCAAAACAGAATAAATATAAAAAAAATAAGAAAAATAGATTGTTATTTTGTTATAAAAAATAAACCAGAATCTGGGAAAAAGAAAAGGAAAAAATAGAACCAACCACTTATAGTATTATTTATCTCGAACAAAATTTGATCAAATCCAGTGTTGAACACTGTGTCCTTAAGACAGATTCGCCCCCTCTACCGTACTTTTAGATTATGGACATCTATCTTGCAAGATAAAATGATCAACGACAATTTAATAACAACATTACAAACTAAATGTCCAACGAACACACTCTGTGTTTATACTCTTTCTCACAGGAAATTTATGCAGCTAAATGCAAGAAATAAAAGTGGAGAAGAAGAAAAAAAAAATTGAATGATAAATCAAATGGAGGACTTGTCTATTTATAGGTGAACTGGTGGCTTTTCAGAATGACTTCAACAGGTACCAAACCTGTTTGGACAGATTTGAACAGGTAATGTATTCGGGTTAAATTTGAAAAGATAATGAACCTGTTCGGTTAGAGGAAAACTACTGAAGAGGTGCAAGGAACCAAACTACCAACGTTCAGAAATGTTGGGGTCATTTCGGAATTAAGTTTGAATTTCAAACTGAAATTCAAATTCCAAACGGTAAGAATTTAATTTTTAAAAAATAAAATTGGTTTTTGCCCAAAAAAATAAGCATTGAGCCGGACAAGCCCAGCCCAATCCAATCTCACACCACGCACACACGCCCAGCCCGCCTAACTGGATGGCGGCGCGTGTTTGTTTTGGGTCCAATAGGTCTAGCCCATTTTGCCCATAACCTCCATCTCTACAAAACTTAAGTGCCCCTTGGGGCCTACCCCAAGGTCTAAACTCAAAGCTTATAAACCCATACAATGTTAGCTTAGCCAAGCAATGTGGGACAAACTTTCCTTCCTTCAATTTGGGAAACTTCACCAAAACACTATTTTTATGGAGCTCATTTTGGCATCGATTTTCTATTCACCCAATAATGGTTTTGAGCAACCAAATATACAATGTGAATCATTACACGGCAAAGAACACGTTGCCACATGGACCCACCAACTTTGGCGCATGGGCCTCACTTAAAAAATTAGACTAAAGTTTAAGAAAAATCTGTTTTTGCCAAACCATATTTTCAAATCATTTTTTACAGATTATGATAGTGATTAGCTCGAAATGAGAGGAGAGATTTGAAAAAGAAAATCCTTTGTGTGATCTTGACCTGGGAAGCATGGATATAGATACAATACGATACTGATACAACTAGGCAACAAAACCTAAAATAATAAGATACGGGTACAGCTAGAATATGTTTGTAAAAAATATTTTTTAAAAATTATTAGTAGTGAATTACACATAAGCTAAAGAATGTTGAGGAACCACAATGTAATTTATAGCAAAATACTAACTTTTAAGAATTATGTATTAATTTAAGCTACTAACTTGTTTACCTTTTAAATTTTCAATACGTCTTGCAAATATTTTATTTATGTTTATATTACAATAATAGAACAATTCACAATTTGTCTATGTGCTTTTCCCTTTGATACTAGTAAAAATATTGTATTCAAGTTTATTTGCTTATTTATTTATTCATATTTAGTTTTACTATTGTTATATTCTTTTGTTAATCCTTACTTTTATGTAGTTATAGGAGAAATGCATGAAATAATTAGGATACATCAATTTGAATAATTCTATTATTTAATTCACTATGTTCTTCTTATCAAAGAACTAAACAAAATATTAGAAAAATATTCTTATATTTGTTCTTGCGACTGTATTATATTATAATATTATGCAAAAAATGCTACAATTTTAATTTCATAAAACAAGTAATACATGCCTTGGAGTATCCGATACTTCAAAAATAAGTTTTCGATACTCTAAAATTAATTAAGAAGTATTCAATACTTTTAGTAAGTATCTGATATGTATCCGCGAATATCGGTATTCGATACAGACACAATACAGATACGTCACCCTATTTGAAGTATCCGATCTTGACATTAATACATCTCCTAGGGACACCTCAGTGGCCTACCACTCGTTTGGTTTGAGCGATTTGGTGAGAAAAGAAAAGAATTGAGATTCTTGTGCCTCTCCTCTCGCATTTGGTTGCTCATTAGGTGCGATGATAAATGGTGAAAAGGAGAATTCTCCGACAACACATTACTTTTCCTTCTATAGATGAGAAAGGAAACTGAATTTCAAGTTTTCATAATACCAAAATTGTCTATTAAAATACAAAGCATGGAAAAGATGCCCACCCATATCAAGACAATGTGCGACTTGTTGGACAATCTTCACTGTCTTAAGATTGTTGGACAATCTTCACTGTATTTAAACAATTTAATTCTATTGTGTACAAAACAACAATTAGAATTTAAAGAAATAAAGAAAAGGAGAGAAATTGTTTGATTACAAAAATCAAACTCGAAATAAATAATAAATAAATATAAACAGATTTTATTTTGTTACTAAAACAAAATTAAAATCTGATTTAAATAAACAAATAAATAAACAGAATAAGATTAAAAACTTACTTGGTTAATTTCTTTGAATAACTTTCTGATCAAGTCCAGTGTTTAACACTGTGTCCTTAAGACAGATTCGTCCTCTCCACGGTGCTTTCAGAACTTGGACGTCTATCTCCCAGGATGAAATGATCTTATCAACAATTAAATGCAGCACTACAATTTAATTGTTCGTCGAACATACTAAGTGTTTACACTCTTTCTTTCAGAAATAAAATGCAGCAATATGGCAGAGATTTAAAGCAGAGATGGAATACGAAAATTGGTGTATTAATCCAAATGGGAGGCTGGTCTATTTATAGATGTTAAGGTGGCTGTAGGATTTGAATTGAACAGGTATGAAACCTGTTGGGTTTGAATTTCAACAGATTTGAATCTGTTGGTTAATTATTAAACAGATAAAAACGGGAAGGGCCCTGTTTGGATGAACAAAAATGCCAAACCAGTTTAATTCTGTTTGAAAACGGGAAGGGCCTTGTTTGGATGAACAGAAATTCCAAACCCAGTTTAATTTGAATTCTGGATTAAATTCAAATGTTTTTGGCCCAAAAAGATTAGTATTGGGCCGAACAAGCCCAACCACGCACCCAAGCCCAGCCCAGCCCGCCCGGACGGCGGCGGCGCGCGTGTGGTGGTTTTTGAGTCCAATGGGTCTAGCCCATTTTGCCCATAACCTCTCCCTCTAAAACACTTGGGTACCCTTAGGGCACACCCCAAGTACCAAACCCATGCCTTATAAACCCTTTCAAAACCTCCCACCAAATCAATGTGGGACAAGCCTTATTCAAGCAATAAGGAATTTTCACCAAAACTCCATTTCCATGGAGCACACTTTGGCTTCAATTTCCCATTCACTCGGTAATGGTTTTAAGCAACCAAATATACCACGTGAATCACAACGCGGCATAGAACGCGTTACCACTTTGACCCGTGTAAAACGACGCACGGGACCCACCTAAAAATTAGACCAAACTTAGAATAAAATTCTGATTTTATCCAGAATTTATTACCATTTCCAACACGACTTTGCTTCACAATGACCCCCTTAAACTCATTCATGTGGTTGGCGATCTTTATTTCTTAGTTTATTCCGTATAGTAGTTGTAAAAGACTGTTTACAGATAAAAGCATGATAGGTGAAAAATCTGCTAATGTCCTCAACATTTTCTTTAACCTGTAATTTCATTTTGGAAAAGTTTCTCTTCAATAATGTGGGTGTTTGGGAAGTGAGTTTTTTTATAGGTTTTTTTAGTTGTAGAATATTATTGAAGAAAAAAAAATTTGTGTTTGGGAAGATAGTTGGATTTTTTTGTGGTTAGATGTGATGTTTGTGAGAGGAAAAAATAAAATGATTATGAGGTTTGATGTGATATTTGTTTGGATTTGTTTTTTTTTTATTTTGTAACCAATTTGTCTTTTAGTGAAAAAAAAAAACCAAAAAAAATCCTTCCAATATATTCTTCTTGTTTGATATCATGAGTTAGCATATGCTTTATAGGCCATTGCAGTTGCTCTTTTGTAGAAGCAAGAGTTTATTAGTATGAAAATGATATTGTTTTCAGATGCAGCAGTAAAATTTAAGGGCTGAAAAAATCACTTCATGGGAGACCTCACATTTCATTTTTATGTTTTCACAGTGAATTTTTATTTTTATTTTTTTTATTGACATTCTTGTTGATAAAACCTGTTCTTATTCTCTGATCAGATAAAGCAGAGCGGCTGATTGCTGGTGCTGCAGCATATGGATCACAGTTAGTTTTGTTTCCCGAGGCATTTGTTGGTGGTTATCCTCGTGAAGTGTTGTTTGATGCCATGTCCGAAACCCAATCAACTGATGGAAACAATGAGATCCAAAAGTATCATGCTTCAGCTATTGATGTTCCTGGTGAGATGCCTTTTTGTTGAAACGCAGCTTTTCCCCATTTTTCTTATTTTTGTTGTTTTTATGTGAAATGAGATTTCTCGAGAAGGAAAAATGAAAAGACAAACTGCATTGCTTATATAATTGCAAAGTGCATTCTTGATATTGTTATATTGACTATATTACGAAGGTAGGGAAAAGAGATTACATAATAAAGAGTAAAATTTTCTATCAAGTTCGCATTAGCCTTCGATTTTATTGTGTAGTGGTTATCAAAAAGTGCATGAGGCTGCAGAGTTTGGGACATATATATATGGGTTAATTGGACTTTACTCTCAGTTATCACAAAATATTATTTAACCCTCTCAACTTTAAAACCATACACGTAAATACCTCAATTATCAAAAAACCATAGAGACCCCCTCAAGGGAAGAAAGTGAAGCAATTTTGATAGTTGAGGGGTCTAAATATATGGTTCTAAAGTTGAGAGGGTAAAGATGATATTTAGTTTAGTTGAGGGCAATAGTGTAATCAACATTTTTTGCTACATATACATTGGAGGTTGTAACCTAGGGAATGGGAGAGTCTTGCCACGCGAACCCTTAACCTACTAGCTTTTTTTTTTTCTTAGTGCAATCCTCACGTTAGAAGGAATAGGTTCTACTATTTCATTTTTTCCCCCCAAGCCTAGAACTTTGGTTTTTTCTCTTCTTTTCTTCTCTCTCTCTATCTCTCTCTCTCTCTCTCCATATTTTTCTCAACAGGAATAGGGGTGGTATCATTGATGTATTGCTTGTCTCAAACTAGTTAGGTGTAATTCTTGTATACTAAAGAGGAAAAGAAGAAGATGAAATAACTAGTGTTCTGCTTCCTTTTCTGAATGTCAATGAAAAGAGGTAGCGTAGCAGTGGATGCTTAAAATGGCAAACAATGTAATAAATTGCCTCCCTTTGATGTCTTTGAAGCTATACTAAATCATTGTGTAATGACATCTTATCACTGGTGGAATTTATTATTACAATGTGTACTTTGCTGATTTGATCGTTGACTAAACAGGTCCTGAAGTCGATAGGCTTGCAGAAATTGCTAGTAAATACAAAGTCCACCTAGTAATTGGAGTGGTGGAGAGAGTAAGGTCCTCTCTTTTTTCTGCTGTTCTGTTTTTTGATTCGCTTGGTCGGTATCTTGGCAAGCATCGGAAGCTGATGCTAATGGCATCAGAATGCACAGTATGGTGTGCTGGGGCCAAATCGTCACCGCCTGTGTATGAGAGCATGGTTGGGAGAATAGGTGGCCTCATCTGTTGGGACAGTAGAATGCCGCTACTCAGAACTGAATTGCATGCTAAAGGTAAATTTTTATTTTTTTTTTTGGGATTGATTTTGTTGTTCTTATTTTCTAATGAACTCAGCTGTTATTTGGGTCTGTGCTAATTTTTAATCCTTTTAATCCGAGTCAATATATAGATTGGACAAGGGGGGTTCTGTTTTGTTCCTGAAATCATGTTTTCATAATTGCAATATTATTTATTGAAAAATTATCATGAGCTCCTATCTTGTTAGCGATTTGGTAATATTTTTGTATCCTATTTATACTTTAGTGTAAGGTATTTGTTTCCATCTTATTGAAGACAATCTAAAGTTCCCTCTTCCTTTTTTTTTTTTTTGGTTTTTTTTGCACTTATGAGAGTAAGAGTAAGAATTGTTAAAGTTCATAATCAAGTGTTTGTTCCGGTTTTCCAAACTTATTTTTTTGAAAATTTTAGAGTTTTTGTTTGGTTAAGTCCAAAAATAAAAAAAAGGTCCAAAAATCTATTCACCCAAAAATCAAAAAAAGTATTCAAATATTTTTTTTTTTTTTGAATGCTCACTTGGAAAGAGATGTGATTTGATGTGACTTGTTCTTTTTTGTTTTCTTTCTACTTTTTGATATAACTTGTTCTCTTTTGTTTTGCTTTGTTTTTATTTTTAGTGTTGTTGAATGGTTCCAGCAAGTTAACCGAAAGTCCAATGTGGCGAGATTTTGAATTTTACGTTGACACAATATTCAATGTGGAGGGATTCTAAATTTAAAAACAAAACAAAATTCAAAAATACTTTTGTATTTAATGTTATAAAGTTTGTAAGTTGGTTACTTATTTTTTTTTTATGCCAATTTGTGATTAAATTATTTATTTTGTGGTTGATATAATGAAATTTTATGATAAAGTTACAAATTTAATGATAGGGTATGCACCCATAAAAGGATACATACCAAATTATTTTTTGATACATATACAGTATGCACATATATATATATATATAAAACAAATATAGTACTTTTGCTGTGACAATAAATTTTTTTTTTTTCTATTTATTGTTGAATACATCATTTAAGCTTCACTCTCTCTATGTGTGGAGGGAAATTGGAATTTCTTTGCAATAGTCAAATTTTTAGAAACCAAACACATATCCATGTCAAAACATAGTTTTCAAATCACATTTTTGAAAAATAACTCAAAAAGGTAAAACCATAGTGAATATTATTTTCTTTTCTTTTTACTGTTTATTACCATCTTTCTTTTATCTGTATTGAACAAAAAAGAAAAGAAAAAAAAAGAAAAAGAAGGGGAATCTAGAACACTTTTGATTCTAAGTTGATACTTTTGATACAGGGCTAGTGGTTCAATGATTAACACTTGTCCTATTAACCTTGAAGTTGTGGGTTCAAATGAAAGCGAAAAGGCTAAATTGTTTTGATTATACCTTATATGCAAATATCTGACATCCACTCAAAAATTATAATTGAGACAAAAAAAATAGAGTTATTCTGTCCATATAAATTAAGAGTCTTAAATAAGTTTCAAAAATTATATTTTACAACTTAAAAATATATTATTTTTTATTTTTCAAATTAGTTGAAAAATATAATAAATTATACTCTAAAATTGCAATCAAACACAATTAGTGAATTTTTTTTATTAAAAAAATTGTTATTTCACAAGATGAATGGGATGTAACTTTGTTTGAGATCTGTGGATTATAAAATGGCCGGTATGAAATTATTAATGAACAATTAGATTGTACTCCTTAAATTCACATATATCCATGTTCGCTACACTGATTTTCCTTAAATTTACTCTCTTGTTTTATTCTCTCTCTCAACACAAAAGCATCCTTCAATCTTTTATTTTTCCATTATTGTAGGTATTGAAATATATTGTGCCCCCACAGCCGAGGCAAGGGAGGCGTGGCGAGCCTCTATGACCCATATTGCCCTGGAAGGTAGCTGCTTTGTTCTATCAGCAAATCAGTTCTGCCACAGAAAAGGCTACCCACACTCACCAGAACATATACCCAGAGATTTGAATGGCTACCTCTCACCCGATACAGTGGTGTGCTGTGGAGATTTGTAGAGATTTGTTCCTTATCCAGAGATTCACCAGAACATATACCCAGAGATTTGTTCCTTAAGTTGTAGAGATTTGTTCTAGGCAGTGTCATTATTTCACCATCAGGAACCATTTTGGCTGGACCTAATTTCCAAGGAGAGTCCCTTATCTCGGCTGATCTAGGTAGTACAACTTAAATTTCTTTGGCTTTCTTCCTATGTTGTTTACGGCCCATTTGGTGCTACTTTTTGCAAGCTGATAATCACAAATCAAAAACTAAAAGCCCTTCTCAAAAAAAAATTCCCAACTTATTTTTGCTGCATAAGCTGTAAGCAAAAGCTACAGAAAGCACTCTGGCACAAACTAACAAATCTCCCCCCCCCCCCCCCCCCCCCAAAAAAAAAAAAAAAAGAAGAAACTAAAAGCAACCATTATAAGCTGCACCTATTGTAAATGTAGTGCAAAAAATTGGAACTTTAACTAAATTTTAATATTTTTTGAAGGTCCAAATGCCTCATGTTCCATTTGGTTGCAAGCATTAGGCATATCAAATTTGAAATGTACTTATTCTTTATGTTTTCTCTGGTGCTTCCAGATCTTGGAGAAATCTTGCAAGCGAAGCTTGAATTCGGTGGCATTGGCTGCAACATGGGACGAACCACATGTCCAACTAAAAGTGGGGGTCCAGATCTCCACGAAGTAAAAGCAGTCGACAATGTCCTTACCAGTAATGACTGAGCATTGAATAGCCCTCGTGTCTCCTGGTAAGACAAACAGGGGACGGGGCTCAGCCTGTTTTCTGTCCCCTAAAGCTGTAAAATATACAAAACCATGGCATTGTAGATGCAATGACTTCCTTTTTGTCTCAAAAACGTGTTTTCAAGCTGTAGAAATTGGGGTTATGCTTTGCTAAGCATTTTTGATGTGTAAATTGCGTGGCAAGATGGATTGTGTTAGGTTAGTATATCTATCTCTGACCATAACAGCCTTAATTAGTAGTTGTTTTTCCCGTGATATTCATTTTGAAGCTGATTTTCGAACTGTTTGATTTCATGAATGGGACTTCAACCAATTGATCACCATAGTGAAAAACAGTTGGGGATAAATTTTGGAACATTTTAACTCCTGTTTCATATCACAATCATCTCCTTCTATGCAATTAAGCAACATAATCATCGCCCTATGCAACACATTAGCTTTTTGACTGTCAGGAGTAACATCACACAAATTCTTCTGAAAATATTTGCCTCGTACTGTTGAGTATGCATATAAATTTCATAGCAGTTCAAATACGTGATCTCATTTGTCAATTATACATTTTAATTAAAAAGTCACTGTAAGTTGTCACATCATTCTTTTTATTTTTTTATATATTTTTTCATAAAAAAATAAAAAATAGTTTATTTCCAAGTGAGGCCTAACTATTTTTTGCGCTGAGCGTTTTACAATAATGTCTGAATTTTAATGTCTCAGGGCCAATTTTTGTAAATCCATCCTACGGTGAGGTGGTCATCCTTGGTTAGTAGGGACGAAAAGTTACATGTGGCTCTGCCTAACAATGTTTGCAAAGGATTGACTTCTTTTCAGTTGAAGAGAAGTGCAATCCTGATTTCTGTCCAATAAGGTCTGTGGAGTTACTTTGAGATCAGAATCGTTTTACTTTATAAATAACTAGGTATAAATCATCTATAGAAAAAATAAAATAATTTAATAATTATATTTATATGATCAAATTTCTTTTAAGAAAAATAGATGAAATGCTTAATTTTTAAATAAATTATATATTTTTTTAAAATAAAGCATATAAAATTATTTAATAATAATTATCAAATCAGACAATAATATGCTTAAATTACGGAAATATAACTCATTACTGCAAAGTTGATCTATGGGGCTAGATCCTAAAGTCTTATTTGTTTGTCAAGTTAAGTTAAATGAGATTATTAATACGGTAAGATTGAGTGAAAGAATTATTAGTGTAAAGTTTGAGATTTAGGCCAAGTTTGACATCTCCCCAAAAAGTTAAAAGTTACTCAAAAAGTTAAAAAGTTATCACTATTTATCAAAAAAAATATTAAAAAATTAATTTTTCATACATCAATTCACACACAGCCGTAGAACTCATCAATTGTGCTCTGTTTGAAAGGAAAAATTGCACAGTTTGGTGCAATTTTCACACACTGTTGTTCAGCCCATGGGGGCCATCATGAGTCCCGTTTTGATAATCTGAACCGTTCAATGTGTAGAACTCGCCAAGTCTTATATTTTTGTAAAAAAATCACATTGATCGGATATTGATAACTATATGATCAAATCAGTTTTGTATAAAAAAAAATGGATGGTGTTATAATTAACGATTGAAAAAAAACACATCTGATCAGATAGCTATCGATATCCAATCAACGTGATTTTTTATAGGCATATACTACTCAACGAGTTCTATGCATTGAACGGTTCAGATTATCAAAATGGGACCTGTGATGGCCCCCCGGGCCGAACAAAACCGTTTAGTGTAATGCCCGAAAATTAGCTAATAATTTCTTACCATCAATTCAACCCTCAGATTGTACGGCTGTTGACTTTTCATTTCTAATCTTCTCTTACACATTTCTTTATACAATTTTTTAATACACATTTTTTTTATAAAAAGTCAAAAAGTTAACTCAAACATTCATATTTTTTTCCTCAAAAAGCGCACTTATTTAGGACACCCCAAACACCCCTAATATTTGCACACTAATATAGTGGGTGTTTGGGAAGTGGGTTTTTATGTAGGTTTTTTTAGTTGTAGGATATTATTGGATAAATTTTTTTTGGTGTTTAGGAAGATAGTTGGGTTTTTTTGTGGTTTGATGTGATGTTTATGTGAGAAAAAAGTGAAATGATTATAGGGTTGGATGTAATATTTTGTTTGGATTTATTTTTTTTGATTTTGCAAAAATTTTGTTTTTTAGTGTAAAAAATAAAAAAAAAACCAAACACACAAACTTCCCAAACACCACCTAGTGATATTGTTGAAATTAAATTTATAAAATTATATAAAAAATTTCATTAAATAAAAAGGTGACTATTGTTTTTGTTAAATGGGAAACAAAAAGGTCTTTTTACTTCCAATCCTATGCGATTAAATTAGCAAACTCAAGTAGTTCATGAGATTGTTAATCCTCTCCTTGGAAGGGTTTCATCCTCGTGACAATTTTTTAAAATAAATATGATATTTATGTGTCCTACCTTATTACTAATTAGGGGTGCAATTCGGGAAGGTCCAGACGAGTTGGGGAGTTATTCAAGCCCAATTCAAGTTGTGCTGAAATTTGACCAGACCCAAATTGTAACTCGAGATTGTATGTCCAAGTCCAACCCGAGTTAAAGCCGAATTGCCCGAATTGTACATGAATTTTAAATTTTTTTTTTTTGTGCAGCTAAATTATTAATTTATTAAAATTAAAATCTATTCACATATTTTTTTAGAAAATCATTAAGAATATCAAAACAAATAATTTATATAATGTAAGAGAGATACTGCTATGATAATCTTTACAATTTATGAGTGAATAAAAAAGGCAAGATTTTGTGTTATTTGTGTATATAATATATTCACTATGATTTAATAATCTAAATTACTTTAATATCACGTAATGACTAATAATTTATATGTATATTTAATATTTTTATATATTTATATATGTATAATTCAGATTTCAAGTTGCTCAGGTTATTTGATATCTTTATCTAAATCTGTCCAAATTTAATTTAAATTTCTAAATTTTTATCTAAACTCATACCAAATTTAAAATATCTTATCTAACTCCTAAAAAAAATCGAAATGAGCTCAGGGTTGAACCTGCCCAAGTTGCACCTTTACTATTAATCTAATCACACCTTTATCTCTAGAAACAAATAGGGCATGAAGGAATTGAGAGTCGATGAGTAACTCACGATAACCATATGGTTGTAACTCATGGGCTAACACATAGGTAAAAATTCAAACTCACACTTCAAACATTGGATACGATTCGTTGAGATATAAGAAATTTGTCCTATCAATGTTGTGTGCTAACACCCAAATGGTTGACACTTGTTTAGTTTATGAATTTATTGAAAATTTTTAATATATATATATATATATAAAATATAATTATATTTCACAATTTTTTCTCTTTTACTTTTTGAATCCCTACAAAACTCCATCAAACACTGCAACAAAAATCAAACTAAAAAAATCTGAAACTTAAACCCCTCGTATTTTTGCCTGTGTACCTGAGCTCACAACTTGAAGGGAGAGGTTTCTTTTTAATTGGAAAAACTAATTAGAGAGTGCTGTTGGCTTTCATTGGCTTATTACGGAGCTTGCATTGGTAATTCAAACTGTTTAATGTGTAAATTTTGTCAAGTATTTTATTTTTATAAAAAATTATATAGTCATTTGATTAGGTCATATTTGTGTCAATAATTTATTTTCAAAATTATATTTACCATTAATACAAATATGATATACTCAAGTAGCTATCAATATTCATTCAATATAATTTTTTTTATAAAGATAAAGCACCTGACAAGTCTTACATATTAAACTGTTCGAATTATTGATACAAATTTTATGTCGGACTTACAAAGATCCAACAGCACTTTACAATGTGAGTGAATGTGAGTGTTTGGGAAGTTGTTATTTTAGTAAAGTGTTTTTAGTTTTTGATTATTTTAGGAGATTAAAATTTTTGTGTTTGGGAAGATAGTTGGATTTTTTTGTAGTTGGATGTAATGTTTGTGAGAGAAAAAGTGAAATGATTATGGATTTGATGTGACATTTTGTCTGGACTTATTTTTTTTGATTTTTTAACCAATTTTGTCTTTTATTGTTTTTTTAGCAAAACAAAAAAAAAAAACACTTTCCAAACATCACCATATGACATAGTGGTGTTTTGGAAAGTTAGTAAAAAGTTGACTTTTTGATTTTTTGACTTTTTTAGTGACTTTTTTTGGCAAAAAGCTGGATTATTTTGGGTAAAAAAAGCCAACTTTTTTTGCTAAAAAAATTAAAAAGTCAAAAAATTGATTTTTTACCAATCTTCTCAAAGTGCCCCATAGATATGAGAGAAACCATTCCCCAACTCGAAAGAGAAATTACTAGTTAGTTTTGAAATACCGTCACTGTTGGTTACATATTTTGTATAAGCCAATCACATTTCGACACGTAGCAAGATAAGGACAATGAGGGAAAACAATTCAAACATTCGATCGTAATCGTACACGTGGCAGTTAGTATTGGTTTTTATAAGATCTGCGTAGCACTGGATCAGCAAAGAGATGCAAAATAATGTGGTTTCAATGGTTACTCGTATTTAAATTCAAAATTAGGAGGGAAGCCTAGTTGCAGATATTGGCATAGTGGAGCTAATTATAAGGCAACATGATTAACGATCATGGAGGGGCGGTTCAACGGTTAGAAGTGCAGTTTGACGGTTTTTAGTGAGAAGTATAAATAACAGAGAAGGCCCTAGAAAGTGCTCCCAGACTCAGATCCAAAAAATCAGTTTTATTCTACTTTATTCCTTTCCAGTTTTACATTTCTTGTTCTTTACATTTCTGTACTTCAAATTTCTGCACTATATTTTGTTCATAGGAATAGTTTTCAAGTAGCTTGTTGTTGTAAACCTCTACGAGACTGATTTGGATCTTTGTAAGTCTTTCATTTTGCTTAATGAAATATTACAATTGTTCTTCATTTAATCATTGTTTGCTTAATTCTCCTAAACAAAGCTACCAGTAAAAGTCCTCTTCATTGAGGCTGAAAGAACTAAAACACAATCGTCTGATAATTGGTTGGCAATTAATATTCTGTAAGGACTGATTGATCCTTACTGGCACGCTCATAATTACAAAAATAACCTTCGAAAGCCAAAAAGCCAACATATATTTTTGGCACGCCCAGTGGGACTAATTGAAATGGTTAGACGTAGGAGACAAGGAAAAAAATGAACGTTTAGAAGAAGGCGTGGAAGGAGAGGTAGAAATTCCTAATCCAGAGGATAATGTAATAACACATCCTGTGGAAACGTCTATTTTATCAGAACCTATGGTCGAACAGACCAGCACTTCGGAACAAGTACCACATGTTCATAATATTGGACGAGGCCAAGGAATTGGACCATCCACTGTTCCATCTACTCAGCCAATGAACCCATGGGGTGGCCTAGTAGATGCTATGGGACAGTAGTTAATGAACACAATGGAAAGATGGGCAACATCCTTTTTGGATCGAATGAACACTCATCAACCAACTAACGCAAGACATATAGAGGAAAATTCAAATGTCCCTCAGCAAAGATTGGCTAGAGATAAACAGCCTATGCAGAGTAATGGACATACTAATGGTCAAACTAGTAACCAAAACAATGAAAGACCATCACCTCAGTCTTGGTATGAGCCTCTTTCGAGGCCTGTGGCAAATCAAAATGCCTCCTTACTTAACAGTGAAGCCATGCAAATTGGTGGATCTGGTCCAACACAGGAAAATGGCGTAAGGATGTTTCCAAATCCCATGTTCGAAACCATACCTGGTACGAGGGGGTTCACTAATCCTTTGTTCGAATTTATACCCGGGGGGTTGGAAGGGTTTCCTGCAATTGGAAGAGACACAACACCTGTTCCAGCACCTTTCGCAGGTTCTTTCGCAGGACAGGCTCAAAGGGGTCACCCATACCCTCAACAGCAGCCAGCACCACAGGGACAACCAGTCCCAAACATACCACCCTATGGACCAAGAGGACCCCAGGCACAAGGTTGTCCACCAAATCCTGTGTTTGTTCCTCCAGTAGTGGTTCAACAGGCACAAAATATGGTCCCTAGGGACCAAATTGCTGATATTGTTAGAGAGATGTGTGGACCAATGGCTCGAGGGGTTCAGACTCCTGTGTACAGGAAACCGTACCCAAAATGGGTAGATAAGGAACATGAATACCCAAGAGGTTTCAGGATACCAAACTTTGCCCTTTTTTATGGGAATGGAAACCAGTCAACGGTTAAACATATTGCTAGGTTCACAGCTCAATGCTGTGAATTTACCAATAATGACTATATGAAGTTAAGATTATTCCCAAATTCTCTAATTGGGGAAGCCTTTGTATGTTATATTAACCTTACACTTGGCTCTATCCAAACTTGGCAACAAATGGAGGAGGCATTTCATGCCCAATTCTTCCAAACAGAGCTAGAAGTGTCCATGGCAGACTTGGCAAGATTGAGTCAAAGGCCTGATGAGAAGGCTACTCAGTTTATTGCCAGATTCAAAAGTGCACAAAACAAATGTAGGATCATCTTACTAGAGCCTGAATTTGTGAGGCTGGCTCAAAATGGTCTCGAGTTTAGGCTTCGAAAGAAGTTTGACTCAACTGAGTTTAGAGACTTGGTGGAACTAACCTATAAGGTGTCTAGGTATGAGGCATTACTAGAGGAAGAGCAAGATCGAAGTAATGCATCATACAAGACGTATTATAGAGATCCTAATTATGAAATTGATGCGGCAGAGATTGTGGGAAAAGAACCTGTGATCTGTGAAGCATTAATTCATAAAGACACAACAATAGACCAGCAGTTCAAAAAGAAAGACCTTCATAGGAAATACTCTTTCGATTTAACAAAGGTAGATGACATTTTTGATCATTTGCTTGCGGCAAACTTTTTGAAGTTACCTAAAGGAGTCAAAATTCCATCTCCAGAGGAACTAAAAGGAAAAGTATATTGTAAATGGCATAATTCTTGGTCTCACTCAACTAAAAACTACATTGTTTTTCGAGACAGGATCCAAGAGCAGATTCGAAAAGAGAGTTTAAAATTCCCAACTAAAGCAGAAAAGGCCATGGGGATTGACACTAATCCATTTCCAGAAATTGGAGAAATGGCAGCCAATGTTATTGTACCAGACTTCCAAAACTTGTCCTTGAAAGAATTGGAAGAGGTCAATGTGCAAATGCATGTTGCCAGCCAAACTACTGTCAAAACAGATGCTAGAAGTTTACCAGCTGTTGGGCAAGGCTTTTCAGGTCAAAAGGAAGACTCTGATGAAGAGGCACTGGATGATGATTCTTTAGAGGCAGCTGTCGTGCAAAGAATGTGTCCCAGGTGTAGGTTGAGCTACAAGTGGTTGAAAGGACTTCCGATTGATGGGAAGCAATATTACAAAGATGTGCAGAGGCGTCCTAAACCAACCAGTGCCTATAATAAGAGACCATATCCAACTGGTACTAGACAGCAGTCATTCATGACTGAGCCAACAGCTACGAGAATGCAGTCCAACGACAAGAGACCTCTACACGAATTCAGACCATTCAACTATTACAGAACGGAGGGCAAACACCCTGAGAGGAGACTTGAAGTGGGTTCGAATCATGGGATCAAAGCCAGAGATTGGCCCCCTAGACCAGCCTCATACAAAAAAGAAAATGGCCACCTTCATGGAAGGCCTGAACTAGGCCCAAAACAAGGGGTTAGAGCCAAGCAGTAGTCTTCACAGCCAGCTTCAAAATTGGCTTCGAAGAAAAAAAGAGGTAGTTCGACAATTGGGTCGGTAGGTTCATGGGTACCTGGAGTTCCAGATTGGTTTGTCATGCAGAACAAACCTAGGGAAATACCTACCCAAAGAAATGTTGTCCGAGATCAGGGCAGGATGGTTAAACCCCCTTTGGTAGCTCCAAATAATTGGGTGTTACTAAAGCATCCAAAAACAAAGGAACCAGATATGGTTCCAGTGATCTCTAAATCCCAAAGGAGGAAGATCCAACGAAGGTACACTCAGTACCAGAAAGATCAGAAAGAAAGTGGAGAAAGCTCTTTATTGGTCCAGCCAAAGGGCCAAGCAGAGGAAAGAAAAAGTTTAAAGTTAGATCATAATCAAAATCAACTCTTCATGACAAGATGAGTTGCAACAGAGAGCAATTGGCCAAAGTTCATTCTGAACTGAAAGCCAAAGAGAGATCCAGTTTGGCAGGACTGGAAAAGGCTTTGATGGAAAGTGATAGTGAGACAGAGGAAGAAATTGGCCTAGGCCAAAAGAAAGAGATGGTTGAAGAAGAAATGTTTGAAGCCTTCATGGCTAAACAAATATTTTGGTTGAAAAACCAGCAGAAACAGATCATTCGAAAGAATTTATGAGTACTGAAGTGCCAGAATACAGCATGGAAGATGCTTCTGAAATAATTGAACAAGTTGGCCAGGAAGAGAAATAGGTACAGCCAGTCATCCAATTTGGCTCGTTTCCTCCAGTATCAGTGAATATGGTACACATACTACCACAAGAATTCCAAGCTGAAGATGAGAACCAAGAAGGTCAAGAAATTGACCCAATTCTAGTTTCCAATAAAGACTCACAAGCGAGTATGGTGCAAGATGAATCCGAAGTGGCCACACCTATGGAAACTGGAGATGAGAGTGAGGAAGAGGTGAGCATTAACCTCTCATACCCTTTTGAGTATCCCACGACATCCATGACACAGCATGTCAAACCCTTGTATATCAAGGCCTTCTTCGATGGGATACAGATGAACCGAGTGTTGGTAGATAATGGGGCAGCAGTAAACCTGCTTCCGAAATCTTCCTTGAAGAAACTAGGAAAGAGGAACCCCAGACTAATCCCAACCAGTACAACCATTGCTGGTTTCGCTGGAGACAAACAGATGGCTCAAGGCATTTTGCCCATCAACCTGAGTGTGGGAACCAGGGACTGTATAACTGCATTCTTCGTTATTGACAGCAATGCTAAATACAATGCTTTACTTGGTAGGGATTGGATTCACACCAACAAGTGTGTGCTTTTCTCTCTGCATCAGAAAATAATGATGGCCTTGGACAGTGGAGAGACAGAGGAGATCAATGCAGATCCTCAACCCTTCATAGCTTGTGCAGATTTTGCAAAGGCCAAATTGTATACTGAAGGAGTGGCACCACTTAGTGTACTGAGGAAACCTGATGGATCAGTCAAAGTGACGGTTGATGAGGAATTAGCACACCTGAAACATTTAGTTCAAGAAAATGCGGATGAGGAGTTTGTCGCCAAAGATGACAATGATGCCTGGTTGTAGGCAAAGAGATGACACACAAGAGGCTAGATCTTTGACTTTAATTAAATTCTCAATATTGGACATAAAATCAATAGTCTAGAAGATACAAGAGCAAGAGGAAGAGGCCATGGAAATTGGCTGTAAGCAGGAGCAGCAACATGTTAAGGTGTTGGCCTTGGGAAAATACTGTGTATTGGACATTGAAACAAAAGTCCAGGAGATACAAGAAGAAGAAGCCTTGTGGACAGACTTTGTCTATGAGAAGGAGGGCAAAGATGTTGAAACAAAGAAGCTGGAAACAGGACAGAGCAAAGAGATTGCTTCGAAGATAAAAGAAATCAAAACAGAAGCATCAGTGAGTCCTCAGATGCAAGACCCTTTGGAAGAAGTGAACTTAGGGGAAGGTTCTATACAGCAGCCCACCTATATAAGTGCTTGGTTGAATGCTCTCGACAGGGACCAATTGTTGGTGGTCTTGAAGAAATATAAATATTATTTTGCATGGTCTTATAATAAGCTACCAGGATTGGATAGATCATTAGTAGAACATAGGCTCCCTATGAGGCCTAACTTCAAGCCATACAAGCAAAAACCAAGAAGGATAAGTCCTGAAGTGATTCAGAAGGTCAATGAAGAAATCCTTAGGCTCCTCAAGGTAGGCTTTATTAGGACAGCCGGGTATGTTGAATGGCTATCCAATATTGTGCATGTAGTCAAGAAGAATGATAAAATGAGGGTATGCATTGATTTCAGAAATCTAAATCAGCAACTCCGAAAGATGAATATCCTATGCCCATACTAGATTTATTGGTAGACAGTTCAGCAGGGCATCAAATTTTATCAATGATGGATGGGCACTCTGGTTATAACCAAATCTGCATTGCAGAAGAGGATAGCCACAAGACAGCATTCAGATGTCTTGGGAACATTGGCACCTTCGAATGGGTTAAAATGCTATTTGGTCTGAAGAATACTGGGGCTACATATCAAAGAGCTATGAACACTATCTTTCATGATCTCATTGGAGGATACTTAGAATGCTATATTGATGATATTGTAGTAAAGTCCTAATCCATGGAGGAACATTTGTTTCACTTGGAAGCTGTAATGACCCCGAAATGTACGTCACAATTATCGGTAATTAATTACGTGTTTAGACGAATTAATTGAAGAATATCTGTTTGACTTGGAAAATATCTGTTGGAATTACAACTTCGGGACTGAAATCGATGACCGTAATGAGTGCAGAAAATGAAATTGAACGTGTCTATGTGATACCGTGAATATTTAGAACCATTTGGGAAAATAAATTGAGGACTGAATTTCGTCTGATTCGTAAGTCTTGTTTGGCTCAAAGTTTTTGGCTTAAGTGGATTATAATATATAGATAAGGATGTGGCTTTGTTGACTCATTAGACTCAAACCAAAAAGAGAGAAAATATCTGAGGAAAGAGAGAGAGAGAAGAGAACATTCGGGAGAAGAAGAGAGAAAGCAAGGGAAAGAAGAGAAAGAAAGGGGAACTTAAGCTCAAACTTTCTTAATCAAGTGTTTAAGGTAAGGATCTTCTCCTATTTTCTTGATATAAAGCTGCATCATCAATGATTTTGTGGTATATGAACGGAATGAAAGAGAATGTATGTTTAAATTGAGCATCTATGGCATGATTTAAGTTATATTTGGCAAATTGAGGTAGAACCTCCATGGATATAGAGATATGAAGTTTATATGTACATGTTCATGATTTTCCATCTTAGTTCATGGGTTTGATCTTGTTTATGATCCATGTGGGTTTTGAATTGAAATTATAATGTTTAGTTCAAGTTGTTCATCAAGAGTTTTGGGACTTGGGTTTCATTAATTGGAAGAGGTTTTGACCAAAGAGAGAGATTGAAGCTTGGAAGAAGAACCCAGAATTTTCATAGTCCGCTCGAGCGGGGGTTTGGCCGCTCGAGCGGGGATTTCATGCATCCAGTATCTCTGCTTCCGTTCACAGTCCGCTCGAGCGGGGGTTTTGCCGCTCGAGCGGGGACCTATTTTTCAGAAATTTCAGGAAATGTTTCAATGCATGTTTTGGCATCCTCATCGCATTTTGAGCATGAATTAAAGTAAAGAAAGATTAGATTGAGCATGAAATGAAGTAAAGACGAATGTAATGGCATAAATGATATGATTTATCGATGATGAATGTTAAGGAATGTGTTATAATGTTGTTAATTGCAGGTCAAGAGGTGAAGACCGTGCCACCGGTTTTGGAAACCCACTGTAAGTAATATTTCTGTAAAGATATGTTATTATGAACTACGTTTAAAAAGTGTTACGTTATGTTACGGTTTTTGAAATGATAAATGTTTTCTGTGAACGAATGACCAGTTTGCGAATCTAGTATGGCATCCATAGATAGTCCTTAGTGGACCAGTTTACGAGATCTCGGTATGTGTTTAATCGGTGTCCGGGACCGGTTACTCTAGTCGTTAGTCGACACATGTTATGTTCTATGGAGTATGCCATTATGTATGTTCTTATGAGATGCTTATGATTATGATTATGAATGATATGTTTTACAGATTTATATGAAATGTCGGATTTCGTTCACTAACCCTTTACGTTAATGTTACTTGCTGAGCTTTAGCTCATTGTTTGTATTTATGTATTTATAGGTGAGCATTCAGGGAGTTAAGCCTAGGCGGGGTCTTGTCGAGCCGCCGTTTTGAAGCCTAACCAGATGTTTTGAGTGCCTCCGAGCTGGGGCTAGGCCTGGAAGGCCGTACGAGTTTTGTTTTGTTATGAATAGGTGGCATGTGTTGTATATGTTCTTTTGGTATATGATATGTAAAGATAGTGGGTAAATTAACATCATTTTTGGCATGTAAATACTTGTTCATATAAATGCACAGCTCTTTGGACTATTGTATTTAGTTTTCGCTTCCGCGAGCCCCGATTAATTATGTTTTGTACAGTAAGGCCTGTGGTAATCTAGGATTACTGACGGGTTACGATGCCAAACTTTTAGGGGCGGGTTTGGGTCGTGACAGAAGCAGCTTTTGAAAGAATGAGAAAGTTCAAATTGAAACTTAATCTTCTCAAATGTGTTTTCGGTGTATCAGCTGGAAACTTCTTGGGCTATGTAGTACACAAGAAGAGAATACAGATTGATCAAAATAAAGCCAAAGCTATCATTGAAGCCAGGCCTCCATCAAGTAAGAAAGAAGTACAAAAATTCCTTGGGCAGGTTAATTTTCTTCGAAGATTTATTTCTAATACTGCAGGGAAAACTAAAGTATTTTCTTCCTTATTAAGGTTGAAAGATGAAGAGGAGTTTGTGTGGACAGTAGAGCATCAAACTGCTTTCGAAGGTATCAAAGTCTACTTGGCTAAACCTCCAGTGTTGATGCCACCAAGGGGTGATAAGCCCTTGAAGTTGTACATAGCTGCAGCGGAAGATTCACTGGGAGTTTTCTTAGCTCAGGACAATAGAGAAGGCAAAGAGCAAACAGTTTATTATCTTAGTAGGTTTCTAAATTCTTGTGAATGTAATACTAACCTGTAGAAAAGTTATGCCTTGCATTGTATTTTGCTACAATGAAATTAAGATACTATCTTTTGCCTACAACTGTCTTGGTAATTACAACCACAGATTTGGTTAAATATATGTTATCTAAACCCATGTTGAGGGGAAGAATTGGCAAATGGATACTAGCTTTATCAGAATTTCATTTAGAATATGTCCCCCAAAAGGTAGTAAAAGGACAAGTTTTAGCTAATTTTTTGGCAGACCATCCATGTCAAACAGAGAGCCAAGAAATAATGGAACTTGGTATTGTTAGTGTTGAACCATGGCAAATGTGGTTCGATGGGTTAAAAGCCAATGGTCTAACTGGAATTGGTGTAGTAATTAAGTTGCCACAAGGGGTAGAAACCACACATGGCTTCAAAGTGGATGAAATTACTTGTTCCAATAATCAAGCTGAATATGAAGCCTTAATAATGGGACTGGACATACTTATTGGATTACAAACTCATGCAGTTGACATATTTGGAGATTCTCAATTAGTAATTAACTAGGTGAAAGGGATTTTCAAATGTCAAAGTGTAAGCATGTTGCCATACTATGTTGTTGCATTGCATTTGCTGTCTCAATTTCAGATGGTAAATGTAACTTATGTCCCCAGATTCTTGAATAGTAAAACTAATGATGTGGCTCAGAAAGTTTCGAATTTCAAGAGAAGAGATAACGCTCAAAGGAACATAAGCCAAACAACATATCAGAAGGTAATACTACATTTGAATAAAAGGAATATAGTCTTAGAAGTCAATCATAATGACTTACAAGAACAAGATTGGAGGCATCCAATAATGCAGTATCTGGCTGGCCCATCTTCGAAAGCTAGTAGAAAAATTAAATTGTAATCTATGCAATACATAATGTATGGTAATGCTCTCTACAAAAGGGGGGCAGATGGGTTATTGTTGGAATGTTTAGGTCCAAAGGAAGCATTGATAGCTATGGCTGAGGTTCATGAAGGCATCTGTGGTGCTCATCAGCCTAGTGTAAAGATGAGATGGCTGCTTCGAAGACACTCCTATTATTGGCCAACTATCCTTAAAGGCTGCATAGAATATGCTAGAGGTTGCCAGGCATGCCAAAAGCATGGCACAATAAGGCACATGCCCATAACTGACCTGCATGTAGTTGTGAAGCTTTGGCCATTTAGAGGATGGGCCATGGATATGATGTGGAAAATACACCCATCCTCTTCGAAGCATCATTGTTTCATTTTAGTGGCCACAGATTATTTCACTAAGTGGGATGAAGCTAAGCCATATAAGGTTGTAGACCAGATCGAAGTTATTGGATTCATTAAAGATCTGATCCACAGATTTGGCATCCCACAGACTATAATTGTTGATAATGGGACTATATTTGATGGGAAAATGGTGAAGTCTTTTGTGGCAAAGTTTGGAATTAGCCTTGTTAATTCTACCCCCTATTATGCACAAGCCAATGGTTAAGCTGAATCATCCAATAAGTCCTTGAAAAAAGGAATACAGAAAGTTGTGGAAGATAATCCTAGGGATTGGCATAACTTGTTGTTGGATGTATTATGGGCTTATAGGACTTCTCCAAGGTCAAGTACAGGAATCACTCCTTATGCCTTAATATATGGGCATGATGCGGTGTTACCTGTGGAAATTAATGTTAAGTCCTTGAGGGTGAGATGCCAGGATCAGTTAGATTTTGAGCAATACCATCAGAGTATGTGCTTAGAATTAGAAAATATAGATGAAGCTAGAATTCTGGCATTAAATAGCATTCTTTTCCAAAAGAAGAAAGCAGCCAAAAACAATAATAAGAAGGTCAAGTACATTAGCTTTGATGAAGGTGATTTGGTATGGAAAACAATACTTCCAATAAGGATTAAAAGCCACAAGTTTGGCAAATGGTCACTTAACTGGGAAGGACCATATCAAATTCATAAAGTCTTGCCTTCGGGAGCATATCATTTGAAAAATTTGAATGGATATGTACATCCCAAGAGGATTAATAGCAGATATTTGAAGCCTTATTTTCCAACCATATGGGAAACACAAGGAATAGAATAAATGCTAAGTAAAAGAACATGAAAACACTCAAATGATGAATGAGGATTTTATTTCATAATGAGTTGAGTACAAGTAGCCATAGATTGGCCCAAAAGTCAATACAGTATTTCAGTTGTTTTTTTACAATAGATGCTCTATTCTTGAGAGATGGGAACAACTGAATGGCTGTAGTCATCTCTTGCTTTTGATCAGTCAACTCCTGATTGGTGATCTGCAGCTTGGTGGCAGTTCGATCCAAAGCCTGATTGACTGTTGATAATTCTTCTTCAAGTTGAGCCTTCTTTTCCAACAATTGAGCTTGAAATTGAGAGACAGAGGAATGTTGCTCTTTCAGTTCTGACACTTCGGTATGTATTTTAGAAACAAAGCTCTAATCTCTCAACAATTTCTTCTCTGCAGCCTTGGCAGCATGACAAATGTTGATGTAAAAATCGATGGTGGCTGCTGCCTGAGATAAATGACTTGAAATAGTCATGCCGGATTGCTCAACAATCTTGCAGCACTGGAGGAAGCCATTTTTTATTATAGGCCTCTGTAAGGCTTCAAAAAGAATCCTCGAAAAGGATGTTAGCAGCTCCAGGCAACTGTCTAAGTCTATTGGAGGCAAGGAAGTCTTACCACTGGATGGAGAGCTCTAAAAAATTTCTAATAAAGAATCAGCTAGAATTAATGGCTCAGTCTCACTGCTATTTGTTGGGGAGAAACAAACTAGCTAGCCTAGCTTTGAAGATATCCACCTCATCCATTGACATGGAAGGTGCAGAAAGAGCTCTAGTAGAAGGAAGAAATGACTGCATAGGAATAGGAGGAGAAGGTGGAGTATCCTTAGCAGTTTCTATGGTTTTAGCCACCAGTAAATCGAGAGAAGAGGGACTGGAGCTAGACAGAGATAATAAGCAAGGAAGTGGAGAGCTACTAGTGTCTTCTCTATGGAAATCAGCTATCATTGGAGATAATGTATTAGCTGGAAGGTTCTCAGGAGGAGAAGAGGCAGCAAGGCTTAAAGATGGAGTAAATTGAGTGGAATTGAAAGATAAATTAGGGAAGTATGGAGTTAAGCTAAAAGAAAGAGATGCGGGAATACTTGGCTTCAAGAAGGGTATAGAAAATATGGGACTAAAAGGTGGAAGTATTGCTTGAATTGGCTTTACAACTCTAGGTCTTTTAACTTCAACTGAGATTGAAGGGGTCTTTGTTGAAGGAGGCAGATTAGTTGTTGCTGCAAAAGAAGAAATACAAAACAATGTCAAGCCTCAGTATTGAGAATTTGAGAAAGATGAATAGAAGTACGAAGGGACTTACTAGTTTCAGAAGTAGTGATTATGATTGGAGAGCTGTGAAGAGCATAGTGTCCAGCAGTTTGTTGTTTTCTTGCAATTTCCTTTTGGAGTGCATCAGCGGCGGCAGCCTCATCCCTGAGCATTTGCTGTTGTTTCCTCTTCTCAGCCCTTTAAAATACAATAAGCTCTTTGGAATGCTTTGCTTGCACTGCTTTAGCAGATGCTTCGTAGATGGGATCTTCAGTGAAATCAGCAAGAGAGATAGTCATCTTCTTCTTTCTTTTCAAGGGTGTCTCTTGCTCTTATTCTATCTCTTCTTTTTCTGCTGCGTAAACCCCAAGTGGCTCCTCTTCAGGATCAAGTAAAAGCTTTCTTTTCTTTGTTATTGTTGTTTGCTCCTGAGAAGGTTTAAAGCTTGGACCTTTTGGAGAGAACCTCCCTGTGAGGCATCCACACCACCTACACCAAAGAAAGAACTAAAGGTAAAGCTAAGAGCATTATAAAGGGAAAGAAGAGAAAAGAAACAAGGGTACATACCTTTCTTCGAAGCAGCTCGAGTAATTCTAGGAGGAGGTGAGGCAGCAGGAATGGGCTTTGTAATGACAGGTGCAAGAACTGTAGTAGCAGGAGCAGTGGAAGGAATAACAATTCCAACCCCTTTCGATTTGGGTTGAGGTATGTCCAGTACCATTAATAGGTCTTGGGGAGGAATGGCCAAGTGTATCTCCATATTGGTCACCCACCAGTTCTGGCACCTTTTCAATATGTTACTTTGAGGAATGAAAGGGAAATACTCAAAGTCAATCAAGTCCTGAATAAATTTAGAAGTTGTTTCTTCTAATCTAGATCTTCGAACCTTTAGGTCCCTGCTGGTAAGACTTAAATTGGTCTGGCTGCAGAGAGGTATTGGGACCCCTTGTGAGAGACCAAATTGCCTAGCAAATTGAACAGGACAATAGGGCTCAACAATGCACTTGTAAGCTCTGGGGTTCATAGTCCCAATGAACAACTCTCTAGGGATCAAAATAGAGGCCCATATGTTCTTGTGTTGGGATGAAGAGCAGAACCTATTACTCATAAAGGTTTTCAACCAAGATGGGCCAATGTGGTAGGTTCGAAGGGACGAAAGTTATGGGAAGAAAAGGAAGCTGGGAGTTGGTGGAAGAAAGAGAAGTAAAAAGCAAAGGTAGAATGATAGAGTGAAACGTTGGCTAGCCTCATGCCATGAGTAGTAGGATTTGGCTCCAAAAACTTAAGGCATTTAGATTGTAGTTCAGTAAAATATGCAAAAAGCCAAAGCTGAAGTATCCAAAATGGACCTCCTTGATTGGCATCCAAAGATTTCTCACAAAAAAGAGAACATGCTCTATATACGTTACCTAGAACGTATGGAGCTAAGGCCACATTTTTCTGTAAAATAAGGGCTTTGGCAAGAGGGGCGAATTCAGGCATGATCCTTTGAGAAGAGGTGCAGAAAAGGAATTTGCAAAGCCAATATAATATGAAAGAAAAGAATTCCCTATCAGTCACAGGGCCCTCCCTTTTATTCTCAGCCTTGACAAAGTCACTATAGGATGAGTTAAGAGAGGGGAAGGAAAAAGAGGTTTGTAGGTCAGGATAATCTGGTCCAATGGGGGTTCTAGTGGGGGGACAATCCTAATAAATGGCAGATATCAAGAAGAATAGGGGCCATCATCCCACATCTGAATTGAAAGAAATTAAAAGCGGAATTCCAAAAGCAAAGGGCATCAGGTATTAAGAAAGGGTCCTCTGAGATAGTGAACTTGGATAATTGGAGGGCGTCGAAAAGGCAGAGCTCTTGAAGGTCCTGAGTCCTATCAGGGACAACCCGATCATACCACTCTTGCCACTTTGGTCTCACTGTGGGCCAGCAGCGATGGAGGCAGTTTATCCTCCAGCTTCTCCAGTCAAGACCACCTTCGTAAAGAAGACAATGGTCTTCTAGACGTGGATATAGAGTTGGAAGCTCAATAGGAATCTCCTTGAAGATAGGCCCAAGCACATACTCTTGCTGCTCATGACGACGAGGAATGAAGATGCATCCGTCAATGGCGTTTTTCTCACCGGCCTTGTACTTCTCACACTCTGCGTTAATAATCCTTTTCAAGGTCACAGACAGACTTGCACGCTCTACGATCGGTATTTTCAAAGAAGAAGAAGCCATTGATAAAGAGTTTTTTCAGAAGGCGAAGTCGGGAAAGAGGGTAGAGGAAAAGGAAGGTCGGTAGAGATGAAGAATTTATGTGATAGGCAAATAGGTGAATTCAAAGCACGAAATAAAAGGGTTTTAAAACTTTTGTGTCTGAAAAAATATACCCAGTCGTGTTGCACGAACAGAATTCACAGAGAAGTACTAAAGTTATAGATGCGAAAAGTTTCTTTCTATATTGATAATTATGGAGGGAAACACATCTCAAATACTGATGTCAGCTTCGAAATAGAATATTTGGCTTCGAAGCCAAATTTTGGCGCCAAAATGAAATGACAAACGGCTTCGAATGTAGGAAGCCGACTTCGAAGCACATTCCATGCCTCACTGTGAAAAAGTGCTTAGGTATTTTACTTCAAAAAGGATTAAGGACCTATTTGTAGGTTTCTACTTGAGAGTAAAATCCTTCGAAGCAAAACTTGAAACACTTTTGGGTTAGAAATTGTTGTTCTAAGTGTCAAACTAATAGTTGGTTTGATAGTATACAGAAGAAATCACTTTTTTCGAATAAAACAGTGTAAAAGAGGATTCCTTATTTAGTCTGTTTGTTTGAAAATTAATTGATTCGAAATTATTTGGTTGTATCAACCATATGTTGGGAAATTGAATATGATCGAATAAAGTTTCGAAGGGTAAGGTTGGTTAATTTGAAGCCGTTGGGTGAGGAATTATGTTAGCCCTAGGGTCGACATGAAAGGCAAAAATTGCTTTCTCGAAAGAAAAGACTTCACACTTTAGAAGAGTTTGAGTCAAAATGGAGTTAAAGCACATCAACCATGTAATTCATAATTTGAGTGCTAAATTAGAATTTAACAAATGAAATTCGGAAAGCTCAGTTTTATTGATAAATGCTGTTGATACTAGAGTTCATTTGATTAAATTCTCGATTTCGTAGAAATACGGAATGGACAGAGTTACAAGGTCTTGAAATTTAGAGTCCAGCAAAATTCAATAAACGAAAATTCTTTTCTTACTCTATCTTCTATCTTGTCCAAGTTTGGCTTGTCTAATTGGTAAGCCCTTAATTGAGAAGTGAGTTGTTGGGCTTTCACTTCGAATTCTATTTGCTTTAAGGCTTTATCTGTGGTGTTCATTTCTCCCTCTTCATGCACTTCATTCATAATAGTATCCTCACCATACTCAGAATCCTGACTTTTAAAGGATTCATATTCATCAAGAAGGTTCTCCGCCTCATACTGAACCTGGATTCGAGCAGAATTGGCTTTATCCAGCACTTACTGGTAATGAAAGCATGGAAGTGCCAGTTAAGCAGAAGAGGAAGTTGGTCTAAAAATGTATAGAGCTCCATTTGGGCCATAGGGTTAAGGAGATGGCTTCGAGACATAATGTCACAAGCCCATAGAAAGTTTTGGTGGGGAATATCATTTCGAAGGACCTCGAAGGATAAATGAGAAAATGCAGCAAGCAATATCTGAGCCCTGAATTGCTGATAAGGAGTTTGAGGCACTGGGACCTTGTAAGGGGGAAAGAATCGGCCCTCAGAGAGAGTGAGCTTCAACTCATTAATCCAATTCGGGTTAAAAAGGAGAGGAGGAGCAATCAGAGTGTTAAAAAGGAGAGACCCAAAGCAATCAGAGTGTCACGGGTTTTAAACCCGCCCTTATGGGTTTAGCACCATAACCGGCCAGTAATCCGTGATCACCGAAGGCCTGCTTAACAGTTTAGAACAGTAAAACAGAGTACAGGGGCATGGCGGAAGTCAATACAGTAAATAAACAATGTCCAATGAGCTGTGACAGTTTGTATGCAAAAAGACTTTTCATACATATATACAGTCGGTGACCAAACAGTATGCACACCATGACAGGACAGTCTATACAGTAAACAAAACAGTTACAGAGACAGACAGAGAATATTAAAACACCCCTAAGCCAAAGCTTGAACGGGCTTGGAACCTCACAGTGAGGTACAGTGGTTGGCTGACAAAACAAAAGCTTGCCTGACGCTCCTAGCAGCGGTCCGGTGCCTGAATACCTATATATATATATGAGCAGTGAGCTAAAGCCCAGTGAATAACATAATGCGCAAAGAGGTTAGCAAAGAATGTCCTTTCAGTATTTTAACATGTTGTTTGCCTTGGTAAATTAGTTATACGATCGGTGGCTTACATTTCATGCCATATCAGTCATTTAGAAATCATAGTAATCGTACGTGGCACATCCGTTAGCAGAACAGTACAGTAGTAGTAGCAGTGTCAGTACAGTGACAGTATAGTAACAGTAACGGTACAATGCAGTAACAGTACGGTAGCAGTACAGTAGCAGTAACAGTACAATGCGGTAACAGTAACGGTAACAGTAACAGTAACAGTAACAGTAACATTTCAGAAAATAGTACAGTTCTTATGGACTCAAGAGGTGTCTCGCACAAATTCTAGAGGTGGCTCACACTGTAGCACTTAGTTCCGTATAGCACTTTGTTCCAGGTTTCACAGATTGGCTTTAAGCCCAGATTTTACATATGTATGGACTCAAGAGGTGTCTCGCACAGATTCTAGAGGCGGCTCACACTGTAGCACTTAGTTCCGTACAGCACTTTGTTCCATATCAGAAATACAGAATGGCCTCTGGCCTAACAGATCAAACAGTGAATGATGGCCATCATAACAGTAAACAGAAGTTCTAAGATAAGAACTGACAGAGATATCTATGACAGTAGCAGTACAGTGCAGTAACAGTAAGTTGCTATGGATGCCACGAATACAGTCCATAATTAAGACATTCAGTTCATTCAGTAGAAACAGTTCAGTTGGTCGTTCATAAACTAATCATAATTGAACACATCTTTACAACATTGTTACTCACAGAGTTCTGGGCTACAGATGAGCTAGAGCGTCTCCAGATGCCAACCCTACACAATTACAGATTGAACACACACTAAGCTACACAGTTGGGAAAAGACAATAACTCAATCCCTAATTTGCCTCGGTGCGTTCTACATCACATCTATATCCTCATTAAGATGTCTTAAACTAGGCCTAAGAATGCCTAGAATGGGATGAGGATGTGAAGATGCACTCAGAAAATATTTTCAGAATTTCAGAAAATCAGAGGTCCCGCTCGAGCGTGGTTTTCCCCGCTCGAGCGGACATGCTGACAAAGGTCTCTGCTCGAGCGGCAACTCCTCCGCTCGAGCGTGTGACACATGCCTCCGCTCGAGCGTGAAATCCTACGCTCGAGCGGACTGTAAAACAGTGCAAGATGCTGGGAGCTCGATTTCCCCGCTCGAGCGCCACTTTCCCTGCTCGAGCGGGAGGCCAAAATCTGAAAAAATCCAGATTTGAACTCCAATGTTCAAATCACGTTTCAATGTACCAAATTCGATCATTTTGGGCTAATTTTCTGCAAAACACTTCAAAACTCATAATATAACATGTTTCAAAGGTCAATTTGAGAAATCGAAGCCCAAAGGTAGTTCAATTGAACACATTTTCAAACAACATTTCATGTACAAGATGAACATGGTACATGCATGACTTTAAATCAATTCAAAGCTTCAATATATGCTCTAATGAGCCAATTCTTTTCAAAACAAGGTGAAATCATGGACTTAAACATAATTATGAGCATGCATGTAACAATTAGCCACGAAAACAACTTTAAATTCATCAATATCAACATGCATGCATGGAATGAGCTTCAATTCAACATGCTAGAACTAAATCATGCCTTAGCTCTACGATTTGACATGAATCATGCAAGAATCAACTTAAAGACAACAATGAGAGGTTGAATTCCTTACCTAGGTCCTCAAATACAAGTCTAGAGGCTCAATTAGGCAAATCTCCTACAAATTCTTCAAGTCTTTCAAGCCAAAACAAGATGAAGCAAGATGAACTCACTCTCACTTCTTCTCTCTCTATGGTTGGCTATAACAAGGAAATGAGGCTGAGCAAATGTTTGGATTAAGTGCAATGTGAAGGCCAAGGTGTTGAGATAGTGGGCCACTAGAGTGGAAATTTGGTAAATAAGGCCAACAATGCAATTCAACTTATTTTAATCCCATTTAATCACACCTAATCAGTTTTTAGATAATTACACCATAAAATCACATAAATTCCAATGATCCTAAAACGTCGATCAATTTCTGGTTCGGCCGCCGATAAGGCTTTCAATTAACAGTTTAAACACAAAAACATGAACAGATAGTTCAACAATCAAACAGATAGACATGCATTTCAACAGATACAGTCAATCAATTAGTTTCGGAGTTCAGTCAGTCAGTTCGGTATTTCAATTAATTCAATTATCAATCATGGTCAGTCTCAGTTTAGCAGTAATCAGTGACAGTATCAGTAATCAGTGGTCAATTAGTGATCCGTGATGAGGGTTGTTACACAGAGTTTCCTTGGGTGAGTCCAGAAATTCAAGCCTGGTCACACATTCTAGCCAATCAGAGGGGCAAAGTTTTGCCTTTTTGGCTAAAAGCGCAGGGCCGATCCCTAGAGTTTCAACGAGATGTGAGACACTTTGAACCATCCGAGATGGCAAGGTAGAAGTATACCATGATGTAAGCAGATTGTCTTCAAGACTGCGTTTATGATTAATAGAAACATATGGATATACTACTGAATTGCGTTTGGAAGGAGGAATGTCAAGAGGATCATCGAATTCAGGAAAACGATGATGAATTCGTTCCTTGTCTGAGGTTAAGCAGTAGTGGACCAAGTTCCCCAGCCAGAAGCCGTAGAAGAAGAAGAAGAGCAGCAGCAACTTCATCCCACGCGGATAGTTTTGTTCCAGAAGAACAGCTTCCGATATCCATGATTGCAAATTTGTGTTCTAGAGAATCATAAGTAGTAGGTTCTTGGTTCGAAGGTCGGTGATTTGCGAAAGCTTCCATAACTTGTATAAATGGAGATGGATAAAGGTGGCTAATCAATGCATGAAGGTTCTTTCAAGGACGAACAGTGTCATCAAATAACTTTTCGTATGCATGATCAATATAAGAAAAGATCGGCTTAGCCATAAAAGATGTATCCGTTTTTTCGAATATTGAGATAGTGGGAGTGTTCAAGGGTTAGAAGATAATTTAATGCAAATGATGATGACAGTTGCATTTCTGAGAAATGCAAAAGCCTATGCACGTTCTAAGACGTAGATAAAATATTTTGCTCCACTAATATTACCAAGTATTGGGTATATTAGTGCGGGGGGTAGTGTTGGCTACATATTTTGTATAAGCCAATCACAGTTCGACACGTAGCAAGATAAGGGCAATGCGGGAAAACAATTCAAACATTCGATCGTAATCGTACACGTGACAGTTAGTATTGGTTTTTATAAGATCTGCGTAGCACTGGATCAGCAAAGAGATGCAAAATAATGTGGTTTCAACAGTTACTCGTATTTAAATTCAAAATTAGGAGGGAAACCTAGCTGCAGATATTGGCATAGTGGAGCTAACTATAAGGCAACATGATCAGCGATCATGGAGGGGCGGTTCGACGGTTAGAAGTGCAGTTCGACGGTTTTCAGTGAGAAGTATAAATAACAGAGAAGGCCCTAGAAAGTGCTCAAAAAAATCAGTTTTATTCTACTTTATTTCCTTTCCAATTTTACATTTCTTGTTCTTTACATTTCTGTACTTTAAATTTCTGCACTGCATTTCGTTCATAGGAGTAGTTTTCAAGTAGCTTGTTACTGTAAACCTCTACGAGGCTGATTTGAATCTTTGTAAGTCTTTCATTTTGCTTAATGAAATATTACAATTGTTCTTCATTTAATCATTATTTGTTTAATTCTCCTAAACAAAACTACCAGTAAAAGTCATTTTCATTGAGGCTGAAAAAAGTAAAACACAATCGTCTAATAATTGATTGACAATTAATATTCTGTAAGAACTAATTGATCCTTACAAAAACAACATTCGAAAGTTAAAAAGTCAACAGCCACGTGATACTTTAATAATATTATAATTGATAAAAAAAAAAAATTTATAAATTTATATGAAATAATTAAAAATATAAATTATGATTGACGAAATGTATAGTTAAGCCACGCCCGAAGACGATTCAATAATTTTTCACCTTAAAAACTCGTCACAACTCCACACGATTTTCCGACCCAAAAAATAAACCCTGTCCGCCACCAACTTCAAAATATTCCCACCTCTACTTCTACTACTACTCGGATTGTTGATCTCCATTTTGACTGAATTCGATCATACGCCTCCAATCACATGATTTGACACCAAAAGCAAAAGTCAATCTAAACCAATCACAAACTGCCACGCCTTCACCTCCACATGCTCTCTCTCTCATTCCCTTTTGTTTGCCTCGCTCTCCTGCTACTGATTACCCAAACCCACTCCATCCACCAGCTCCAGCTATGAAAAAGCATATACATACACGTTCAAAACCCATATCATAAATTTCTAGGGTTGGAATTTTCAAATGCAAATCCATTCTTCTTCTTCTTCTTCTTCATAGATCAGAGAGAGAGAGAGAGTGTGTGTGATAAATTGAAATTGATAATGCCAAGGCAGAATCGGGTTGTGGAGGGTTTGATTCCCGGATCCTGCAAGATCCGAAAGAGGGGTTGCTCTTCGTCTTCGTCTTCGTCCTCTGTGTTGCAGAATTACCGATTCAAGCGGGCCATTTTGGTGGGTAAGCCTCGGGGATCCAGATCGAGCACTCCGGTTCCGTCTTGGAGGACGACGGCGGCGGCTTTGGATTCTCCCAAGTACGCGCCGTCGCAGAGCGGTGGTGGGAGGTCGAGGCCGGTGTCTGCGAGGAAGCTGGCGGCGACGCTGTGGGAGATGAATGAGGTTCCGTCGCCTAGGGTTGGGGACAATTTGGAAGAGAAGAGAGCGATCAAGAGAGAGATGAGAGTTAGAGAAAGAATGGGGGTGCCGAGATCGGTGCATTCGGGTTCTCTACCTCCCCATTTGTCTGATCCATCTCACAGTCCTGTTTCAGAGGTGGGTTTCTTTTATTTTTTTTGATAAATTTCTTTGATTGCAGTTTGGTTGCTGAGAAAACAGTTGAATAAAAAGGAGATTTTTAAATTCTTTGTTTTTGTTTGAATCAATTGAGGCAGAGCAGAGCAGTAGTAATTGGAAGTGTTCGACTAAGTTTTGGATCTATGTGGTTGGCTTGATGTCATTTTCAAAAAATGAAAATTTTGAAACCCTTTCAATTGATCAATCAAAATCAAAGCAAAATTTTATTCAAAAAAAGAAAAAGAAAAAGAAAATATGTTTTCTAATAATTGTCAATTGCCAATGGAAGTAGATTTCTGAAACTTCAGAAAATTACTAGAATTATGTTTCAAGTTTCAAAAAAATGCTTATTTCAGGGGAATATAACCAAAAAAAAAAAAGTCCAACCAAGACCTGCACACACACATCTAAAAACCCATTTTCTTTTATAATTTTCGAGAATGGGAAAAATGTTTTTGAAACCCGCATAGAATGGAGCATTGTCTCAGAGACTCTGAGTATTGGGAATTTGGTGGTTCTTGTGCTTTGGGTTCATTTTTATATATTATTTCATTTTATTGTCTTGTTATCAAAGTTTTTATTGCTATTATTATTTTAATGGTTTTTATTAAATTTCAAAATTGCAGAGGATGGATCGATCATGTACAGGTAGTCGCCATGGGAGGACTCCATCGATTTCTCATAGGCTCAGGCTTGGCGGCCACAATGTTGGTGGTTTGGATTCCCTTAGCAATGCCAGTTTAATGGAGGTTATAGCTAATTTCTTTCTTCCCTTGGGATACAATTCTTTCTCTAAATTTTAATCTGTCATTGTATCTTTTATTCTTTTGTTTTCTTGAAATTGAAGTGACTTTTGGGACCGTTATTTAATGCTCTATCTGTGTCTTTCTCTACATGCACATAGCAATTCTGAGCTTGATATTAATTTTTTTTGTTTTGTTTTTTTGAATCAAACTCTATTTTTCTTTTGAAACTTTTGAAAGCTTTGAAATATTTATGTTGCAATATGTTGGCTGTTTGAAGAGAGATAGAGGACAATACATGTTTATTGTGTTTGTATCTATCATAATGCAGGTTGAGACTAGATCCAGATGCCAGACTCCTGGTGGCTCTGTGGTTGGTGGTAGGACGCGATTGAAGGATGTTAGTAATGCATTGACCACCTCTAAAGAGCTATTGAAAATAGTCAACCGTATTTGGGCTCAGGATGATCATCAACCTTCATCAAGCATTTCTCTTATCTCTGCCTTACATGCTGAGCTTGAGAGGGCTCGCTTGCAGGTCAATCAACTGATCCAAGAACAGCGTTCGGACCAAAATGAAATTAATCATCTTATGAAGTGTTTTGCTGAAGAAAAGGCAGTGTGGAAAAATAAGGAGCAACAAGCGGTCGAAGCTGCTGTTGAGTCAGTTGCAGGTGAACTCGAGGTAGAGAGGAAGCTTAGGAGGCGATTTGAGAGTTTGAACAAGAAACTTGGGAAAGAATTAGCAGAGACGAAGTCATCACTCATGAAGGCAGTGAAAGAACTTGAATGTGAGAAGAGAGCGAGAGAAGTAATGGAAAAAGTATGTGATGATTTAGCTAGTGATGATAATGCTGAAGTTGAAGAACTGAAGAGAGAGTCTGCAAAAATACATGAAGAGGGTGAAAAGGAAAGAGAGATGCTTCATTTAGCTGATATGTTGCGTGAAGAGAGAGTTCAAACGAGACTCTCTGATGCTAAAAATGCTGTTGTTGACAAGCTAAGGAATCAACTTGAAGCTCTAGCGAGAACCAAACAGGGCAAAGAAAAGGGGCGCAATTCTCTAAGTCGTGGCAATTCTGAAGATATTGCTGCCTATTTGAGAAGAACCCGTTTTGGGTCCCATCAGAATGAAATAAAAGAAGAGGATGGAGAAGTGGAGGACAGAGTTGATTGTGAAGAAGAAGACTCGGCTGAAAGTGATCTACATTCTATAGAATTGAACATGGACAACAATAACAAGAACTACAAGTGGACAAATTCTTCTAGGGTACCTCACGATTCTAGAAAAGTTCCACTTCTGATTGATGATGAAATCGAAGGGAGGAGGAACTCTACCTCTGGGAAACCACCACGGAGAAGCACTTCTCTTCAAAGGAGCATATCAGATGGAGTTGAATGGGGACTCCAAAGTGAAACTGAGAGACTCTATGATCTTGAAAAGCAAGCTCGAAGGAAAGGTTATGGGGATGACAAGGAGGGATATAAATCAGTGAAAGCTCTTAGGGACCAAATGTTGTCGAGTTCTAGGGCAGGATCTGTTAGGGATTGTTCTAGTCCAACCCGGCAATGGGGGCAGGCGTGGCCTTCACGAGATCATGGCAATACAGGACCGACTATGGTGCAGGCTAGTGGTTTGACCTCAAGGCTAGTGGAGGGCAGAGGGGAAGGCCAGACTGCAAGAAGATCAAGAAGGTGAGTTTTCGTTTGTTAATTAATGCGTTTCTTGAGATCCATGGGTGCTGCTCAAACTTGCAGTTCCCGGTATGCAATTCTGGGATAGCTTAAAAAGCAAGACTTGGTGGCCCCATGTTGAGATGAGAAACCAAGATGATTTGAGTTCTGTTGGTTTATGTTTTCAATGTTGTTGCTATGAACTGCTCTGCTTGAGCAGTTAAAACTTCACCTATATGTAGGAGTGTTTGAATTTAATTCTAGTTCTTTTTGTAGAAAGTTGTTCTGATCTTGGTGAAGTTTTTGCTGTACAAAAACTTTAGTATAACTGAGAAATATTTATGTTACAATTTTTACTTTCTGTCTTGTTTAATTTTGCTTCTCTTTTCAGAGAAATTCTCTAAACCAGCTGAATTTAGTTCAGGTAGATCATAGGATAAGACAGATAAGACAGATTTTTAATTCATCTGAGTTTGGCGTTCTAGATGTATACATAGTCCTTTCCTTTGACAAATACAACACCTAAATATAGCCCTTGAGATTTAATGCCAAGTTTTTAGTATTAAGAGCATATTAAATCAATCACCAAAAACATAATTGTATTGGTAATAACTATGATAAACTTTTAGTGGGGTTGGCAAACAAGACCTTTACATCATTATCAGATGGTAATGATTTGTTTAACGAAAACAAGAAACCCTAATGTCAATATCACTCATGAGTAATATTATTGTTTTTTTAATAATTTTATTTTTTTATTTTTATGTTGACACTGGAAATACCTATTCTAGCTTAGCCTATGGGAAGCGGGAAAGGGTGAGGAGGCGGGGTTCGAACTTTTGAGCTCATGAGTTGGGGGGAGCACAAAACCCTAACCACCCTTGCACTCCATGAGCACTTCATTCTAAACCATGTTAGTAAGGAGATGGAGAAATAATGCTAGAAGCTGGGGAACAATGCAACAAAAAGAACACTAGACTTGATATATTTCTAGCTAGCCATGGATTGAAAATGTTGATCTTCAAGCAGTGAAATGGAGTAGAATATACTTTACTGCTGAATTTAAACTCCTTTTCTTTTATTGATCATGGTTTTATAGTTATCAGATTAATGCAATTGTTAGATATTAGTGGGCCAATTGCAATGATTAAATGCATGTAAAGTTGCTATTAAATTGCTATAGAACTCTGAAATGCCATAATCATTTGTCTCCCCTATAAATGCGGCATGAAACCTGTGTGTAGATGATATAAAGTTAGATTTTACTTCTAAAAACACATTTAGCAGAAGCATATTTTAGAGATAAATGTTCTCAAGTTTTTGAAGTTCTAAAATATTCAAATTTAAAATGAAAATGATAAAGAAATGGCTGCATTTGAACTTTTAATTACTTTTATTTCTTGAAAAATTTGAAAAATGTTCATTTTAAAATGCATACCTAATAAATACTTGGTTTTTTTTGGGGTAAGTTATAAATGGGTTTTATTCTTACTAGACCACCCATTTTCAAAAAATAAATTTGATAAACTAACTTGATTATGATTATCGGATCGATCTGGTTGTTTATATGATTGATTTACACACTATGTTTTAAAAAATACTAAACAATTTAAATTATCGATGTAGAACCGGAATCTTGAAAAACTGCTCCCTTTAGATGGGATTAACCTCTGAACTTAGAAGAGAGATGGAGAAAGGCATTTCTCTCTCTTAGCCACTAACCTTGGTTTTGGATCTTTATTGCACCATTGTTGACTCCATAATGACTTCCATCCAAATGTGACGACAAAAAGGATTGAAAACCCTACTCTTTGGAATTTGGTGGATCCCATTGGCAATTGCAAAGAGAAAAAGCAACTAATAACCTAGTCTAAAGTGTGCCATAAAGATTTCACACATATTAATGTGGAAAATTTCATTCTTAATACAATATCACACACATTTCATAGAAAAGCCCAATGCCAATTCAAATGTGACGAAAATATCTTCTTCTTTTTTGTTTCCTCTCTTATTTTTTATTTTTTAAAGTAAAACTAACAAAAAAAATAGGCCTTTTAAATGTAAGAAGTAAAGGTAGAACAATTCCGTTGCCAAGAATAATTTTTTGTTAGCCAATTATTATTATTATTATTTTACTTTTCTGGTTTGTATAGTCGAGTATAATTTAAAAATCTAAAATTTTTATTTTTATTTTTATAAAAAGTTTACTAAAAACCAAAAAAAAAAAAAAAAACGAAAAAAACAATCCAAATACCCTTATAGAAGATGATTTATTATGATGAGCAATTCAATTTTGTTATCAAGAACACTACATACTATGTCGAGCCAATAACATATTTGAGCTATGCTTAGGGTTCAATAAGGTATTCAAAGATGAAAAATGTCTCGTAGTTCAAATTTTGTGGCTCAAAAGTGGCTCAAATGGCCAAAACGACGTGGTTTTGGCCATTTTTATGTTGTTCTGTACTCAAAACGACGTCGTTTTGGCCATTTGAGCCATTTTTGAGCCACAAAATTTGAGCTACGTAGCATTGCCGTTCAAAGATGTCCAAACACCTTGCTTAAGCCCAAAAGAGTAAAAAAGGACAAAAAAAAGAAAAGCTTAAACTATAAACATTTGCGCATATTAATAACTACCATTACATCCGTACTATACATGGTATCACACAAATAATTGAAAAATAAGATTAATATATTAAATAGTAATCAAAAAATATTTTAAAATGTAGTGATAAAAGAGACTTAAAATCAAATAACTTTTAATTATTTTCATAACATTTACAATTATTATTATTTTAGTCTTGTTATCAATGGTGTGTTCTACATATTAAAAACAAAAATGTGCTATAATATAAATAATAAAAGATAAAGGCAAAAAATAAATTATAAAAATTACATTTACGGTAAAACATAAATAAATTATGTCATGAAATTTTGTAATTATAGCTTATCTTATGTTCATTCGATAATATAGCAAATCAAATGTGTCAATTAACTTTTACCCTTTATCTTCTTTGTGAAACTCAACAAAAATAGCTAACATTAAAATTAATTTATAGAATAAAATAGCAAAGAGAACAAAGGGAATAGTCTATTTCTCAGTTATCCTTCAAATTAATTTTCACTTTGTTTAGCACAATTGCGAGATCTCTCCCAAAATAGATCAATTATAATTAGGGGTGCAACTTGGGTGGGCTCAACCTGAGCAACCCAAGCCCAACCTGAAATTTTTCAGGGCTTAGGCAAGATATTTTTGAATTCGGTACGGGTTTGGACAAAAATTTAGAAGTTCGACTTAAATTTAGTCGGGCTTAGACAAATACATCAAATAATGCAAGCAACCCGAAACATGAATTATATATTTAAAAATATTAAATATACATATAAATTATTAGCCAATAGATGATATTAAAGTAATTTATATTGTTAAATCATATTAAATATATATTATATATACCAATAACACAACACAAAATCTTACATTTTTTATTTTCACTCAAATTGTAAAGACTACCATAGTGACATCTCTCTTACATTATATAAATTGTTTGTTTTAATGTTATTAATAATTTTCTTAAAAGAAATGTAAATAGAGTCTATTTTAACAAATTAATTAAAAAAACATTGAAATTTATGTGCAATTTGGGCTTATACAGACAACATCGGCTTACAATTTGGGCTTTGACGGGCCTGGGCAAGTCTCAGTATAACTTGGGTTGGGTTTGGATAACCTCTCAATCCGTCCGAACCCGCCTAAGTTACACCCTTTATTATAGTTAACTCAACCTTTAAAAATAAAAATTAAAGTTTAAACTTGAGCTAGGCTAGTCTACCACTTACCTCAAAGTCATTCTTTTGGTTTGACTCCACCATTAAGATCAATATATTTTTAATTTTAAAATTAATATATATATTTAGTTTTCATATTATGAAAATTAATTATAGCAATATCTCTTCAACTATTTACAAATATCAACTTATCCCATAAAATAATTTTTCTTGGTATAAACCCATTAAAACAATTCTTATTGTTTGAATTATATGCCACTTTTAAAATTAATCTATTAAATAAATAAGTAAAACATATTTGCATATAAAATAATGTAAATGAAAATGACTTTTGTAATTGAACCATTTAAACAATAAGTTTGTGGCTATTTCCAGTAAGTTTGTTAACATTAAAACTAATTTATAGAATAAAATGGCAAAGAGAACAAAGGGAATAGTCATTTTTCGGTTACCCCTCAAATTAATATTCACTTTGTTAAGCATAATTGCAAGATCTCTCCTCAAATAGATCAATTATAGTTAAGTTAATCATTAAAAATAAAAATTAAAGTTCAAACTTGAGTTAGGCTAGTCTAACACTTAGCCCACCCCAAAACCATACTTTTGGTCTCACTTCACCATTAAGAATTTTCTTAATTTTAAAATTAATATATATATATATATATATATTTAAATTTCATATTATAAAAAATCAATTATACTAATATCTCTTCAACTATTTACGAATAAACTTATCTCATAAAATAATTTTTCTTATACCCACTAAAACAATTCTTATTATTTGAATTATATACCACTTTTAAAATTAATCTATTAAATAAATTAATAAAACATATTTGCATATAAAATAATGTTAATGAGTTAGCCCCATAAACTTAACTTTTCTAATTGAACCATTTTTTTGGCAACCAAAAAAAAAAAAAAAGTCACCTATTTTTTCGAATTTTTTTTGTCTTTAGTGATTTTATTTTAAAATTATGTCAATTTTTTTTACTTTTTTGGTCCATCTTGTTGAGACGAATCTAAAAAGTATATCTTTTTTTTGAAAAATTTCAAAAAAAAATCACTAAAGACGAAAATGAGTAAAAAAAGATTACTTATTTTGACTTATTTTTGTCTTTTCTAGATTTTTTTAGATTTTTTTTAAAAAATTATAATTTTTCATTTGTCTTGTTGAGCTGAATTTAAAAACTAATTTTTTTTTTTATTTAAAAAAAAAAAAAATTCATTAAAGACAAATAAACCAAAAGAGACAAAAGCCAAAAAAACATACTTCCCAAAACACCCCTATTGTATTAATAAAAACTCTAGTCTAGGCTTATTTTTAAAATTTGTTTTGGACCACATTATTTAGATTGTGTAGGTTATTCAATTCTCAATAATTTTTATTTTATTTTCAGATAGGAAACTATGAATAACATTAGATGATGAAATCTATGATGATTTACTTTAATGATAGTTTCACACTTCATATGTAGATTTTTAAAAGGAGAAATATTATGTAACTATATTTTGATATCAGATTTTGGTACCATGTATTATAATACTTCACATCATCATTCAAGAGCGTCACATTATTACTAAATTTCATATTTTAAAATTTAAATATTCTAAATTTTCAAATTTGAAATGACACATGACTTATAAAATTTTGGGGTAACACCTCTTGAGGTTTTTGTTTAATATACAGATTCTCCCATCACATTTGAAAAATTACACTTCCCCACTGTCAGATTAAAATATTTGCCTCCTTAGTCTTTATACATGTAAAATAATAAAATAATACATATATTTTGTTTATGTTATTTCAAGAAATATAATAATCATCTTCTTTGGTTTAACTCACACAAAAAATTAAGTTTGTTTTTTTTTTTTTACTACATTTTTTAGTATCTTAAGCAATTTTTTTTTATTTTTTAGATACACCTAATCTAGATATACTTAATAGGTATAACATTTTGTGATTTTTTTTATAAATTCACCAAATACAAAAAATAAAAAAATAAAAAAATTTAATACATTATCTTATTTTGTTTTATTCGATGGATTTTTAATTTTTTTTTTTTGTATAAATTTTATACTTTTTAAATATATCTAGATTAAATTGATATGATCTAGATATAATGGTGGAAATAAAAATGAAAGATTATATATATATATATATATATATATATTTATACAAAAATATCATAAAAATGTTGTGATAGTGATATTATTGTAAATATAAATCATGTTTATGAGTGTTTTGTTTTAAAGTAAAATGTATTAAAAATTTTATATAAAATTTATATTTGTATATGCACTCAATAAGAATATGTTTAGGTAGAATTTAATGATGAAAAGTTATAGAATGTAATCATGATGATAGGAAGAATAAATGGTAGGAAAAAGGGTAAGATGGTCATTTATAAACTTTTAGGGTATGACATTAGTAATCTAGGAGACAATTTGCAATGAGATTACAAACATCAGGGAGAAAATGGTAATTTTTCAAATGAGAGGGTGGATTTGTATTAAACAAAAACCTCAAAGGGTGTCAGTGTAATTTATCCTAAAATTTTGTTTGGAACTTTCTATTTAAAAATTTGAAATTAGATATATTGCTTGATGTGCCAATAGTTTTATGCCAAATATATTTCTTAGCTTTTAAAAATTTAAAAAAAAAACTTTGTAAGATTAAAAAAAAATTAAATGTAAAATTTGAAAACGAAAAAAACAAATGGAACTCTACATAATAAAATTTAAAAATTTACTGATAGGTCATGATTAATATGCGTTGTATGGATTCATATTTACTATTATACTATAAACAAACTAAATTTGGTGAAATAGTATTCCATTGTTATTGTAGTTTAAAATTTTGATTTATTTTTCGTATCAATATCATAAAAGAACCATACATTTAACAATTTGAAAGATAATAATTATGAAATTTGAAATATATTACCATAATAATTAAAAATATCAAATAAATATAATTAAAGTGAAATAACCAATGAATTTATGACACATGTATTTTTGTATTTTATTATTTACAAAATATAAAAAAAATTTGGATTAGAAGTTTTAAATTTATTGACCAAATAATATTTTTATATAATAATATAGATAGAAGAATAAACATAGATATAGATTTTATACCATAACCATTGAAACTAAAAATAGTAATTATATCATTGCATGTTTTGAAATCACAAAATTTTAAGAAATAATACTAATATATTATTGGCAATGATTAAGAGAATTTAAAAGTTAACCAATAATATTTTTATATAGGGTAAATTACACTTACACTCTATGAGATTTAGATTTAATACATATCACCTCTTGATATTTGAAAAATCACATTGACCCCTGTCATTGCAATTATTTAGACGGAATTAACGTTGTTATAAAAATGATATTGAATTCATACACTCTCTCTTTTCTTGTTTTACTTTACTTTACTTCTTCTGTTTTTTTTTTCTTTTTCTTTTCTTTCATTTGCTTTACTTTTTTTTTTAAAATATAATTTTCTCTGTTTTTCTACCAGGAGTTGTTGTCTTTTATATACGTAAGGGGTTTGTGAAATGAGACTATTAACCACATGGGCGGAAATGTAATTTTCAAAATATTAGGAGTGATATGTATTAAATTTAAATTTCAGGAGGTGTCAGTGTATAGATAGAAGTATAGATATAGATATAGATTTCATACCATAACTATTAAAACTAAAAATAGTAATTATGTCATTTTGAAATCACAAAATTCAAAGAAATAATACTAATATATTATTGAGAATGATTAAGAGGATTTAAAAATTAATTTAATTTATGTAAATTAGATTTTAGATTAATTACAAAATGACATATGTATTTTAAGTGTTAAGAAATACAAACAAAATATAAAAAACTTATATTGAAATTTTCAACCAAAAAGAAGTCACAACATTTTGCTTATATTATATAAAAATATATTCATAAAATAGTAAATATCACTAACTCAAGGATAACCGAATAAAATAATTGGACTTTTCTTAAGTGTGCAATTGCACACCATGTGCCACTTACACAAAAAGTGTAAGTGTAAGGTGTAAGTATAAGTATAAGGTGTAAATGTAAGGTGTAAGTGTAAGGTGTAAGGTGTAAGTGTAAGGTGTAAGGTGTAAGGTGTAAGTGGGTTGCATATGGTGTGCAATCTCAAAAAAGGTGTAAGTGTAAGGTTTAATTTTTCACAAAAGGTGTAAGTGTAAGGTGTAAGTGTAAGATGTAAGGTGTAAAGTGTAAGTTGCACACCATAACCAAACCCAAAATAATTTGGTCATATACGATAAAGATAAAGATCGATAAATCTGATAAATCCAATTACGATAGTTAACGGTAATCGATAACTTTCTTTTTTTTTTTTTTTCGGTACATCGGAAAATAAAAAAAAACAGAACAACAAAAGAAAATAGAGACAAAGGAGGCCGCTAAGCTAGAGCCTCCGAAACGCTGTGCCCACCATATCTGCAACAATCAAGCTTCGAACTTCTGGAGGAGGATCCTCCATAACCAGCAAGTGCTCCACTTGGTCTGCACCCATGTTGGCGAGCTTGTCCGCACATTGGTTAGCCTCTCTCATGATGTGCTGGATGGAACAATTGCACCGCAGGAGAAGGTGACGAGCATCTTCCACAATGGCTCTATACGGGCAGTTTGGGGGAGGCCCCTTCGTGATCATTTCTTGGGCTGTGATGGAGTCAGTCTCGATGACAACTTCAGCGAGACCTTTCTCGAGCACTATGGTAAGACCCCTGTAAATGCCCCACATTTCCACTTCCAAGCTGAAGCATGACTCTAACTTCCCAAAAAAACCACATAGCCAAATGCCAGATTCATCGCGAAATAGGCCTCCAAACCCCCCTGCTCCAAGATCGCCCCGAGCACAGCCATCCGTGTTTAATTTGATTTTTCCTGCAATAGGAGGGTGCCAAATAATCACATCAGCAGGTTTATGAGCATGGACAATAGAAGATAAGAAAGCATGATTTATCTCTGCAACATAATTAAGAATACAGGTGCAAGCATTCAAAACAGTAGTTTCAATATTATCAAAAACTTTCTTGTTCCTATCTTTCCATATCTGCCAAAGAGTCACTACAAAAACACAGCACCAATGAGGATCACTCCTCTTATGAGTCTTCAAGTTCTTTCTAATCCAGTCAACCAAATTAAGGTGGTTGATGGTAGACACCCACTGCAGACCAGCAATATTAGTCCATATGTTTTTTGAAACAATGTAACCACGAAGAAGGTGATCCATGTCCTCATTATGCCAATTACATCTGGGACAATTAGCATCCAAAGCCATGCCTCTATTCTTTCTCATAGCATTAGTCAAGAGTCTCCCATGGCAAATCAACCATAGGAAACCTTTCAGTTTGTGAGGTATTTTAAGTTTCCACACCCACGCAATCTCCAAATTACACACAGGCTGCCCAGAAGCAGTTTTATACGCAGCAGCCGTAGAAAACCCTCCTGAACCACCCTTCCAATGAGGGCTATCCGGAAAGGTAACAAATTGGGGAAGAGGAATTTTTAAAATACTTGCAATAGCGTTACTAGAAATATGAGACCGGATGTGGTTCACATCCCAATTGCCCTTCTCATTCATAAGGACATCCACCGTAGCGTTATTAGTAAGCTGGTGGTTTGGAAATTTAGTAGCAAGAGTTTCCTCTCCACACCACCGTCAAACCATATGGAAATAGTAGCACCATCACCCACTCCCCATTGAGTACCTTTCCTCAAGATAACTCTTGTTTTGAGGATGCCTCTCCAAGTATGAGAAGACCTTTTCTTAGAAGAATAGCTCATAAAGGACTCCTTTCGGAGATACTTCGCCTTCAGGACTTGCACCCAAAGGCTAGTATCATTGCATAACAATCTCCACCCCAACTTTGATAGGAGGGCCAGGTTCTGCAGGTAAGCTTTTTCCAGACCAAGCCCTCCCATCTTCTTACTATTACAGACCATATCCCAATTCATGAGATGAACTTTTTTGCCATTTTCACAATCTCCCCAAAGAAAATTACGATTGAGTTTGTCAATATCTTTGCATATACTCATAGGGAGATCAAGAGTTTGCATAGTGTAAGAAGGAAGGGCAGAAGTGACAGATTGAATTAAGGTGGCCCTTCCAGCCAAAGAAAGCATATTAGCTTTCCACCCAGTCAACTTGTTTTGAATCCTTTCAGTTATATGACTGAAATGAGCACGATTACATCTGCTATGTAACATGGGAATGCCCAAGTACTTACCCAAATCTTGGGTGAGAGAAATGCCACAACAATTACTCAAAGCTCTAGCTCTCTGGATCCCCACATTGGGTGAGACAAAAAGCTTAGATTTATGAAGGCTCACCTTAAGGCCCGAGAGCTCACTGAACTCTTTCAACACCCCCATAACAGAGTTACACATCTTTTCATCAGCTTTCCCAAACAACAGCAGATCATCAGCAAAGAAAAGGTGAGAAAACATAGGGCCTCTCTTAGATGCTTTAACCCCTATCCATACTTTGTTATGGACTTTCTCGAGGATCATATTAGAAAGTCTTTCCATGCATAACACAAAGAGATAAGGGGATAGGGGATCCCCCTGTCTCAACTCCTTCTCAAAACAAAATTCCTCAAGTTTTTCCACATTCCACAAAATGGATGCAGAAACATTTGTGACACAATTCATGATGAGGCCCACCCAATGATCATTAAGACCAAGATTATTTAAAGTTTGCTATAAAAATTCCCAAGACACGTTATCATAGGCTTTTTCTAGATCAATTTTAAGAATCATATCACCTTTAGTGCCTGTCTTACCTTTAAGAGTGTGGAGGATCTCTTGGACAATGATAACATTATCACTAGTGGTACGTCCAGGAATGAAGCTACTTTGGAAAGGTCCAACAATATCGGTCAACAAGGGTCTAAGTCTACTAACAAGAATTTTGGTGAGGGTTTTGTAGAGAACATTGCAAAGGCTAATGGGGCGGAAGTGGGATATAGATTCAGGGTTAGCAACTTTAGGAATAAGGGTGAGGAGAGTTTTATTCATGCTATCAGGAATGTGTTTGTTGGCAAAGCAATTTTGTATAAATTTACAAACAGAAGATCCAACAATGTCCCAGTGTTTGTGATAGAAGAGGGATGGAATACCATCACTACCTGGTGCTTTAAAAGCTTTAACACTCTTAATGGCATCCCACACCTCCTTACCAGAAATAGGCTTACAGAGGGCCCTGTTATCATCCAGACTAATTTTAGGCTGCAGAGGGTCAGGGCCAACACTCAGAGTGACACTGGTACCTTTCTTAAATAGGTTACAAAAATAGTTGTGAACATGGTTTTTGAGGTCAATGGGGTCAGTGATCCACCCATTCTCAGAATTCTTCAGAGTGACCACTCTCATCCTCCTTCTTTTAGCAATAGTAGAAACATGGAAATATCTCGTATTCCTCTCACCCATGGTGATCCAGTTAGCCCTGGACTTTTGAAACCACAATAGCTCTTCTTGGTACAAAATATTGTTATAGTCCCTAACAAGATCTTTTTCAAGTAAGAATAGATTATGGGAATAAACAAGGGATTGAGCTTTTTGGATGCCCTCAATACGTCCAAGAAGCCACCTTTTTTTTCAAAAAATATTGCCAAAATGATTTTTGTTCCAAGCAGAAATATTTTTGGTGAACAAATTCAGAGTATCAATAATAGATTCATTATTAGCAGCCCAGGAGTTTTCAACAATAGATTTAAACGTAATATCAGTAAGCCAAGCGGCCTCCAATCTGAAAGGTCTGGCTAAAGGGTTAGGAGAGTCCATACCTTGTGTGAACACAATCAAAGGAGAGTGGTCAGAGTAGGTTCTAGGTAAATTACGAACTGCACCTTCAGTGAAAGCCATACGCCATTCAGAATTACAAACAGCACGGTCTAGTCTCTCCAATGTGTTAGCCAGTCCTTGCCTTCCATTGGACCATGTGAGATGGGGCCCAGAGCACCCAAGATCCATCAGATTGCACCTATTCATTCTGGCATTGAACTTACGGGTTCGAGCATGAGAAAGGGTTGGGCTGAGACTACGTTTTTCCCCTTGAGAAGCTATGTCATTGAAATCCCTAGCCACAAGCCAAGGCAGATTCATGTTGTCGGCAACAGATTCAAGATTATCCCATAACATGTCACGATTTCTGGGAATGGGGCCGGCATAGACCACTGACAGGACCCAATCTGCATGATTATTACGTTGAATTTTAGGTAATCGATAACTTTCAGTACTATATATCACTGTAATATTTTATCAAAATTTTTTGCTTTGATTATTTTTTAGGGTAAATTATAGCGGTAGTCCTTGTAATTTATTTTTTTATTTTTATTTATTTTTTATTTTGGTCCCTATCGTTTCAATTTGCTCAATTTTATACCTCAATATTAGTCTAATAAATAACGGTGGTTAAATTTGATGGACGGACAATCATATAATGTTTCAATTTGGTCCCTGTAATTTACAGGATGTGTCAATTTGGTCCTTGTTGTTTTGACTTTCCTATAACAAAAACCTTGTTTTGGTAGAAACCCTAGAATTTGAGAATTTTGGAAAAAAGTTGAGGTATTGTGAAATTTATACTTGGTAAATTGTTATGTGAAAAAGTGATGGAGAAATTCCTATGTTTGTATCAAATGAGGTAATTTTATGGAGGAAATGAGAATAGTTGATTTTAAAATTTATCATTTGTTTGTCTTGGAAAACTAAGTTTAGAAAATGATGTTTAACATGTGGAGAATACATGAATGTTAATATTGTTATATTATCTCTTGGAATTATATATTATGATGTTATGTTGATAAGAGATGTGAAATTTGATCACAATGGATGATTGTGTGGATGAATTGAGAAATTAAGAAATTTCAAGGCATTGATATAAAAATACATTGTATTGACACCTTATTTCATTATCATCACCTTTCGAATTGGCATTGTTGAGATTATTAAATGGAACTTTATTATTGCATTGGACATTTGCATCACTATTCCATTTTATCATTGATGCAATTGATTTTGACTCTTGCATTGGAAAAGTATTGCTTTGAGAAAGGAAATTGTTTTGTGAAACAATATCATATTGATTTGTTTTTGGGGTAAATACGTTGGTAAGTCCAAATATGGTGTAGTTGGTATTGGTTAAGTGGGTCTGATTGTCCACAGTGAATTATCGAAAACACGCGCAGAGGAGGTACCATGTGCCTTTCGGTTAGCAATTGGTAAAGTGGGGATTGACAGTGCTTGTTATGCCTACTTGCAGACACCTACTTAGGTGATGTAGGTCGAAAGGTACCACATTGAGGTCGCTTAAGTTACACTTATAGTCTTTTAATTCTGTTTATTTGGCGGAGATGATGTATTTATGCACTTGTACAGATTTGACAGAAAATATGCAAATTCAATCAAAAAGGACGCGAAAGCAGATTCTCCGTGTGAGAAGCGAAAAATCCAAGTCAGCCACCTCATCGCACTTGCGGTCCAGCTACACCACATGTACGGTCCACCTAGGGACAACTACATAGAATTTTGGATGTGTTCTGCTGAGAATAAAAGAAGGAAAAATAGGTTAACTTAGGGTTTGAAATTTATTCTAAGAAAATGGAGGCTAGGGTTTAGAAAAGGTGATTTTTCCTTAAGCTTGAGAGACAATTTTCATGAGGGCTTCCATATCTTCCACCTCTTCCCATTCCTTCATGAGTGGGTAGATTATTTTTTCTAGGGTTTTGATGAAACCCTAGCCATGTAATAGGAATTTTCATAAGTTTTGATTGTGAAACGGTTTGAACAAATGTATGGACGTTTTAGAAGTTTATAATAATTATTTTTTTCATCTCTTCAAGTATTTTATTTTCTGTGAATGTTTAATACTTTCCATACATTAGTTTTCTTTGTGTTTGTGTTCAAAGTACGAGATGAGTCATGCTACGAAAGATGGGTTGTGTTGCTACCATAGTTTAGAGCAAACGTCTCGTGCTACTCGGGATGATTTGTGACTGTACGTTGAATGTGACAACCCTCTTTCAAACCAGATTGCAATTGATGGCCGATGTTAAATCTCATTTATGTGGTTAGTGGTGAATTCTTTGCCCTAGGATTTTTCTCAAAAATTAATATCTCAAACCCTAATTTTAATTGCCAATTTAATTATTCAATTTCATTTAATTCTTATTTAGTCATAATATCCATCAATCTTTTTAATCAAAATTAATTTAGGAATCTAGCAATTAAATTAGTTTAATTTCACAACTGTCCTTGTGGATCAATACTTGAACTTATCATTATTCTAAAGAATTTGGTATAGTTTAGTATTTATTTTTGGTGTGTGAAATGATCCATCAAATTTTGGCGTCGTTGCCGGGAACTTATGGCAAAATTGAGTAATTTAGAGTTACATTCCTATTTTAATTTTTAGTTTAGGATTTTATATTTTAGTGTTGCTAAGTGTGCAGAGTATTTGCAATTGGAATCATTACTGAAGGGCAAGCGAAGCGCAGGCAAGTTTTAAACAAAAATACCGCAGCACCAAACTGCTAAAAAAAACATAAGTAGATACTCGTAAACAGAGCACCAAAGTGCTAAAAAAAAATAGAAGTAGATACTCGCAAACAGAGCACCAAAGTGTTAAAAAGAAAGAAAGAGCTTAAGTGGATTGGAGACAACGGTCTACACGTCAAGCACCTGCAAGATGAGTAAAGCGTTTTCGTTTAATCGTTGTGAGTATTCTCTTCTTTGGTATTTTTGCTTTCATAACTTAGTGCACAGAGTGGAAACTTAGTGTGTGTGTATGTGTGTGTGTGTGTGTGTGTGTGTGTGTGAGTAGTGTATGCACGGGCGCCGTTCTTGTCGCCTTGAATTGTGGAGTTTGGACCTTGAACTACTAAGGACTCTTAGGAAACTTAGAGCCTCTTCCCAGGTTCCCAGGCTTGAATATCCATACCCATACCTTGAACCAATTGACATGGCAAACCCGAATGGCCTAAATGGGCCTAACCGGACCCTTAAGGATTACTTCACACCCATTGCATATACATCACCATCATGCATCCAGTTATCTGACACTACTGCTGCTCGTTATGAGATTAAGTCTAGCAGTATACAAATGCTTCTATCATTCCATGGATGTAGTGACCCCAACTTCTGATTAATGTTAATTCACACTTAATTATGCCTTGTAGTAGATTAGGAAGGATTTGGGATTTATTTGCATGTGTATTGCATTATTTATGTGTTTCTATCTATTTGCTATAAAATGATCTGTTCATGATTTTGACTTTAAACTGCGAATTGAAAGCCTTATCGGCGCCCGATTTCGAAATTGATTAGTGTTCTAGAATAGTTAGAATATATGTGATTTTATGGTAGGATTAATTCAAATTTGATTTGGAATAATTAAATTAGATTAAATCATGTTAATTTATACTTGTTTGAGTTATTACGCAAATGCCACTAAGTGACTTGTTTGAGACCAACTTCATTACACTTAGAAACATCTCTCCTTAGCCATTTTTCTTGTCCAAACCGTGGGATAGAGGGAGAGTGAGAGAAACTTGAATTCATCTAGAGATTGGGCTTGGAACATAGGAGAATTGAAGAGGCTTGGCAAATTTGAGCTCTTAGACTTGGAATTCAAGGTTTAAGGTAGGAGAATCATCTTCTTGATTGTAAATTTAAGAATAATTCTTGCATGGTTCATGGTTAATTAGTGTCTAAAGTTAAGAATTGGATTAAATGTTGAATTGGGTAGTAGTTCATGCATGCATGCATAAATTTCTATGTTTTGAGTTTGAATTCTAAGATTTCTTTCATGCATGTATTAATTTCACTCACATTGTGGTCATTTATCTTGTTGTCCATCAAATTATCAAGTTTGATCATGTTTTGGAGGGTTTGGTTTCAAGGGAATTCTTGCATGTTACATTCAAGTCTTGTTCTTGAGATTTTATTTGAAATTGTATTCAATTGACTCACCGTTGGGCTTTGATTTTACAAATTGATCTTTGAAACACCTTATACTATGAGTTTACAAGTGTTTTCCAAAAATTGGGCCCAAGAGGTCGAGTTTTGAGGTGTTGAATACTTGGTTTGAGCTTGGGAGGCAAATATGGAAATTCCAGAATTTGGCTTCCTCGCTCGAGCGAAGGATTCCACGCTCGAGCGACCATCGTTTGTTCAAAGCTACGCTCGAGCAAAGGAATGGTGGCTCGAGCGTAAATTGCAAGCTCTCAGGTTTTTGGTGCACGCAGAAGCACGCTCGAGCGACGAGACCTACGCTTGAGCAAAGAGCTGTGTCTCACGCTCGAGCGAGCATCGAGCGAGCATCAAGCGGGCATCGAGCGTAAAATTTCAACAACCAGTACTTTTGCATTTTTACAGACCGCTCGAGTGAAGGAGTCTACGCTCGAGCGACCCCTCTGTTTTGACAATCTCGCTCGAGCGAAGAAAGTCAAGCTCGAGCGAGACCCCTGTTTTCAGCAAGTTTTGAAAAATGTTTTCCAAGGCATCTTTGCATCCTCATCTCATCCTAGGCATTCCTAGGCTATGTTTTAGACCCCATAATGAGGTTAAGAAATTAGAAACACACTAAGGGCCAATGAAATAAGTTTTGTGCAATTAGATCGTGTGTTTCAAGTGTAAATCTGTTATGTGTTGTGTAGGTCACGTGCTACGTACCGTTTGGCCAAGTTTACTCCGTCTGTCTGTCTCAAGGCCCACTGTGAGTAATAACTCTGTAAAGTTATGTTTAACCTATATATTTTTTGACTGGTACGGTATAATCTGTTTTCTGAAATGCTATCTTACGAATGATGAATGAATGTCTAATTTTCTGAAAAGTATTTGTGGCACCCTTAGTTCACGTGGCCCTCACCCGGGGGTAACAATACCGCGGCCAATCTGCATGTGGCCCTCGTTCGGGGGTAACAATACCGCGCCAATCTGCACGTGGCCCTTGCTTGGAGGTAACAATACCATGGCTACTTGCGCGCAAGATATGGACCTTTGTGGTCGTTGGTACTAACTATGTATGTGGGTCTCTGGACCAATCTGATCTGATAGCTAATGGGTGTACCACGTATGATCTTATGCAAAATTTGAACATCAAATGTATATGAATCTATTTCTGTTTTGAAGTCTGATTATGCTCTGATTAAATGCTGGATTCTAACTTGTGCTGGACATCATTCATATAACCCTTTTACTCTGTTATTAATCACTAGGCTTTCGCTCACAGTTTATATTATGTATGTAGGTGAGCCGACACATGACCAGGGCTAGAGTTGACGGCCTTCTGTACTATTTTTGTCAGCCAACCGTTGTGCCTCCCGAGGAGGTTCCGATCGAAGTTTAATGCCATGGCTGTTTTTTTTGTACCTCATGCTAGTCTTTGTATTGACGCTGTATAGTTAGGTCTTGGGAAGTACATTCTATAAATGCCTTGTAAATATTGTGTATCTGGACTGGCATGTTTATGTATATATAAATAAGTTTAAAATGTTTCTGCCTCATGTACGTTATCACAGCTCATTGGACCTTGTCTATTTTGTATTATTGCTTCCGCAACCCCTTGTTATTTGCTAATCTGTTCTGAGGCCTTTGGTAATCCACGGATTACTGGCCGGTTACGGTGCTAAACCTACAGGGGCGAGTTTGGGTCATGACAGAGTGGTATCAGAGTACGTGTTCTACCGCACACACAGGTCCGTATGAGCTTAGGGTGTCCTAGTAAGAGTTAGGGGCATTCCATCTGCATGTGTGAGTGTGTGGTAATGCAACTGAATATGAAAACTGAATGTACATTTAAATCAAATGAATTGAAGGAAACGAATAAGATTATGCATGTGTTTATTATTATTTGATGTCTGTTTAGTAAGATGGAGAATGCAAGGGGAAGTGGTGAAAACAAATCTTCAGAGGCTCGCATGGGTCGAATGGAACAGATGCTTGCAGCATTGACTGAAACCTTGACACAACAACAGAGACAACAACCTTTGCCCCATCCGCCTCCACCAGCACAAGCCGAGGCCGATAATACTGACATCATCAATCTGATATAGAAATTCATGAAAATGAAACCGCCAACGTTCTATGGTGGAATTGAACCTTTGAATGCAGAGACGTGGCTACTTGAAATGGAGAAGTTGTATAAAGTGCTCCCTTGTACCGAAACTCAGAAAGTCCTCCTAGCCACATATACTCTGAAGGATGAAGCTCGCAGGTGGTGGTTACTGATCCGAAATGGCAATGGGAATATGACATGGGCACAGTTTAATGCTATCTTCTATGACAAGTACTTTCCCCAATGTTTCAGGGATCAGAAAGTGTTGGAATTCCAAGAACTTAAACAGGGAAAAATGGTTGTAGCAGAGTATGAAGCTAAATTCACCAAACTGGCACGGTTTGCTCCACATATGGTGGATACTGATTACAAGAAAGCACGGAAGTTTGAGGGAGGGCTGGACCTGGAAATATTTGATCGAGTGGGATTCCTAAAATTACCTACTTATGTGGAGGTACTTCACAGGGCATTGATGGCAGAAGCCACAATAACAGCTAAGACACAAACTGCAACACCAACAACAGAATGGAGAGGAAAGAGGACTGGATTCAGTTTCAAGAAAGGCCGGTCATTTTCGAAAAGGCAATATACAGGATCCTCCAGTAGCTCTAGCCAAAGTAGCGGATCTACTCCAAACTGCCCCGACTGCGGAAAGAAGCACGGGGGTGCCTATTATCGAGCATCAGGTGCGTGTTTTCACTGTGGCAAGACTGGCCACATAGTGAGGGATTGCCCGATGAGATCTAACGAGGTTAACCGTCCTATGATAAGTTCCACCGGGTCTGTTTCCGCAGCAAGACCAAATGCAAGGGCCGATGTTAGAGGGAATGCAAACAATGAAACATTAAGACAAGGAATAGTGTTTGCCTTAGTGCCCGGTGACGTACAGAACACCTATACTGTGGTGTCAGGTACACTTTCTATATGTTCTCAAAATGCATGTGTACTGATAGATTCTGGTTCTACACATTCCTTTGTATCGTATACTTTATCTCGAAAATTGACTAGACCACTAGAACAAATGACATATGTGTTATCTGTATCCACACCGTCTGGGGATTCTATGATGTGTACTCATGTTTATCCGGCATGTGATATTATGATTGGTGATATGGTGTTATATGTGGATTTATTACCCTTGGACATTAGCCATTTTGATTGTCTTTTGGGAATGGACTGGTTGACTAAATACTGTGCTACCATTGATTGTGCAAATAAAACTGTTGTGTTTAGACCACCGGGAATGCCCGAATTTACTTTTATTGGGAATGGGGTAGTTCCACCCCCATATTTGATTTCGGCTATGAAAGCTGTAAAGCTCCTTAGGAAGGGATGTAGGGGTTATCTGTGTTGTATACTGACTGCACCATCTGACGGTATTACTGTAGAAACAATCCCTGTTGTTTGTGACTTTCTCGAAGTGTTTCCGACTGACTTACCTGGGGACTTAGTTGATAGAGAAATTGAATTCACTGTTGAAGTGTTTCCGGGGACACAACCTATTTCCAAGACTCCCTATAGAATGTCTACCTCTGAATTGAAAGAATTGAAAACCCAACTTCAGGAACTGTTAGACAAGAAATTTATTCGTCCGAGTACTTCACCTTGGGGTGCTCCAGTTTTGTTTGTTAAAAAGAAGGATGGGTCTTTGAGATTGTGTATACACTACCGAGAACTGAACAAAGTGACTATCAAGAATAAATACCCTCTGCCCCGAATAGATGACTTGTTTGATCAACTTCAGGGTGCCCAAGTGTTTTCCAAAATTGACCTCAGGTCCGGGTATCATCAATTAAAGGTTAGAGTTGAGGACATAGAGAAAACTGCATTTCGAACTAGATATTTACATTATGAATTTTTAGTAATGCCGTTTGGGATGACTAATGCACCTGCAGCTTTCATGGATCTTATGAACAGGGTGTTTAAATCATATCTGGATGACTTTATTGTTGTGTTTATTGATGACATTTTGATTCATTCTAAAGATAGGGAAGAACATGAGAACCATCTGAGAATTAACTTGTAGATTTTGAGAGAGAAGAGGTTGTATGCTAAATTGTCCAAGTGTGAATTCTGGCTTGACAGTGTGGTATTTTTGGGACATGTAATCAACAAGGATGGAGTTTCTGTCGACCTTCAGAAAATTGAAGCCGTCGTGGATTGGCCTAAACCGAAAAATGTGACAGAAGTCCGAAGTTTTCTGGGACTTGCAGGTTACTACAGGAGGTTTGTAAAAGACTTTTCCAAGCTTGCCCTGCCATTGACTCAATTAACTCAGAAAAATGTGCCATTTGACTGGAGTGAACAAAGAGAGGCGGCTTTCCAAGAGTTGAAAACCAGGTTAGTGACTGCACCAATCTTAACTTTGCCTAATAGTACTGATGGGTTTCAAGTGTACAGTGATGCTTCCTATAAAGGCTTGGGGTGTGTACTAATGTAAAACGGAAGGGTGATTGCCTATGATTCTAGACAACTTCGACCTCATGAAAAGAATTACCCAACACATGATCTTGAGTTAGCAGCTGTGGTATTTGCATTGAAAATCTGGCGCCACTACTTGTATGGTGTAACTTGTGAGGTGTACACCGACCATAAAAGTTTGAAATATTTCTTCACCCAAAAGGAATTGAACATGAGACAGAGACGATGGTTAGAACTAATCAAGGATTATGATTTGCAAATTTTGTACCATCTAGGGAAAGCTAATACCGTAGCAGATGCCTTGAGCCGAAAATCCAGTGCGAATTTATCATGGTTGCTATCCAACCGAAAGGAATTGTTGACTGACCTAGAACAAGATAGGTTCTTAACTGCTATTGCCGCTCAACCTACAATTCTTGATGAGATCAAACAAAAATAATGTGAAGATGAATACTTGAAAAGAATCATAGAGGAATTTGATTCGAAGCCAAGGCCAGGATTTGTGTTTGAGAATGGTGCGCTGAAATTTCAGAACCATCTTTGTGTACCCGATTGTGGTGATTTGAGAAAACGTATGATGACTGAAGCTCACAGTAGTAAGTTTGCTATGCATCCGGGAAACACGAAGATGTATCATAATTTGAAACAGAATTTTTGGTGGCCTGGAATGAAAAAGAGTATTGCAGACTTTGTGACTAGATGTCTACATTGCCAACAGGTTAAAGCTGAGCATCAACGACCCGCTGGTTTGCTACAACCACTCCCAATACCGGAATGGAAATGTGAGCACATTACCATGGATTTCATTGTAGGATTGTGTAGACACCCCATTTTGACCGGCCCTAAGACTTGGGCACTTTCTTTTGAACACCCCATGATGTAAATTAGAATATGTCATTTTATGAATTTCTCAGCAGAAAATATCAAAAAAATCAGATTGAAGTTTTAATCCCAAACCTCACCCATATTTATTAATTTGTAGTATTTTATAATTTTATGTGTGTACATATTTTTAGGTGGTGTTATATAAAGTGGTACATTTTAGCTAATTTTGAAAAATAGAAAATAATAAAAAAAATAAAAAATAAAAAAAAATAGAAAATGAAAAAAAAAAAAAAAAAAAAAATGGTCAGAATGATGGGTTGTGTTTTGGGTAGAAGAGTGGGTGGAGAATTATTATGGTGGAGAGAGTAGACAGCTAAAAGAAAAGAAAAAAAAGGGGGTGGTGGTGGACAATGATTTTCAAAAGAGAGACATAGGGAATATTTTTGTAGAAAGAAGATGAGTTGGTTTTCTTTATGTATGTTAATTCGGTGGATGGGGTTCAAAGTAGGGGGAGAAGATTGAAAAAAAAGAGGAGAGCAGGTGAGAGTGGGTGGGGAGGAGATACACAACAAACACTTCACTCTCTTGAATGATTGAGGGATACACTGATGAGGGGCACTCTCTCTCCAATTTGGTCTCTCTCATCTTACCGACATGCATGGGTGATGGCTCTCTCTCTATAATTGAGACTCAACACACCACCAAGAAGAGAAGGGGATTTTGGGAGAGAATTTTTGGGGTCTTACAAACTCTCTCTCTCTAGAGAAAAAACCAACCCAACTTCATCTCTCTCTCTCTCCTATCACACGACCAACTTCATCTTCTCACATGCACACCGTTCACACACTCATCACACACACAGCAGCACCACTACACAACCCAGCTCTCTCTCTTCTCTCTCTAACACACACCCATACACCCACTCCATACACTGCCACTGATACACACACCACACGGATACACATCACATGCACACCGTTCACACACTCATCACACACACACACAGAGCACAGGACACACAAAACCAGCTGATCTCTCTCTCCCTCTCGGCACCTTTCCCTCTCTCTGGGCAACTTTGAGTTTTGAAATGTAAAGACACACAAGACATCACACAACACACAGACACACACGGTTTTGAGGGAAGATCCATACTGAGTTTCAACACCATTCACACATCACTCATACATACACCATACCCAACACACACATGCATTAGCTCTCTCGCTCTCTCGGGTGAGAGGAGAGGGAGATGACAGCATTGTTTTAGGGGAGATACACACACAGTTTGGGTGAGGGAGAAGGAGACACAGATACACGGCACACACTGAGCTTCACACAACACACACAGCACACACACACGAATCAACCTCTCTCTCTCTCTTCCCACAGGTTCAGCCCCTCGGCCACTGTCTCAAGCACACTCGTTGCAATCAACAAAAGCACCACCGCGAAGCTCTCCTCCACCGCCTCCGGTCTCCGCCGCAACACCACCGACTCTGCCAAGGCCAATGCTACAGTTTCTGGTAGAGTTCGAGTTACTTTCCTAGAGAGAGAGATGGCTAGAGACATGGTGGTGAAAATGGGTCAATGGCAGAGAAGGAAGTGAAGAACAATCATGGATGTTGCAAAGGTGGGCCCTTCCATGGATGCTTAACGTGGGTTTACTTGGGCTGAGGTTTGTGCATATTATCATATGTTGTGCCACGTGTTGGAATTATAAAATCATTTGAGATCATGTGTTGATGCTGATGAGGTGGGGGGCTCCATTGAAGATGAATTTACATGGGCTGAGTGGTCGGGGGTTTTAAAACTTTTATTTTGATTTTGAGTGTTTTGTGAGGTTTCATTTTATTTTTCTCTCCTCTCTCCCTCATTTGGATTTGTAATATTCAAAGTGTTATAATAATTCCCCACCCCGCTTCTTTCTATCCCATTCTTTAATCACTTTCCCTAACTGTACATATGTATATATTTGACATGCCATGCATATCCATGCTTTACATTCATGTCTCATGCATTAAGATTCGGCTAAATTTACATGTGTGGATTTAATCAATTCTTCTGTGATTCTGTGCGTTATCGTATGTTTTGAGATGATTCACATGTCATATTCTAGAAGCCGGATCTTTAGAAGCATTCTTATGTATGTATTGCATTAGGATTCTGTATATAAGATCATGCATATTTTACTAACTTTGTTTTGTAGCTGTTCGAGGGACGTCAGTAAATCTGTGAGTTTTTATGCTTTAGCATCCCATTTGTGTGTTTTTTTCTTACTATGTGTTAGCATTCTACCATGAGGCTACTTGCTTACTTGATATAACTGTATGAATGCCTGTGGATGAAGGCTTGTTGTTTGAATTGGAATAATTCAATAAATATACGTTTTAAGCCCACTTTGCAGTGGCAAATTCACAAACTTTAAGCCCACTTTGTCAAGTGGCAAATTCAAACCCTTTTCAAAAAACAAACATGAAGTTGAATTGTTCCAATTTGAGCAAACTAGTCTATACTTGTATGTTTCACATAGTAAATTTTAGGATTTACTAAAATAATCAGAACATGAACATATAAAGAAAATAAAATTCATATCATGGTTTAGTAGAGGCTGATCTTTTGATCGGGTGAGCGGGGGTGCTCATTATTGACCTTCCCCTCTCATACCTAAGGTTTCGAGCCAAGTATCCTTGGTTACGATGAACAGTGGCCTTGGCACCGAGTCATGGGTTTCCTAATTTCCCAAAATATTAGGTAGCGACTCTGAAATTTGATGACGCAGTCCATTTTTGACAAAATTGCAATAAAATGGATTTTTAATAAAAGTTGCCAAATCTGGACTCTCGTCTACGTTTCACATTGCACTCGTGAGGCTAGATCTAAGAGATCTCGGGAGTTCGAACTGTTTAACGCGTGCGGGTACCTCCCGGGCATGTTACAGATTGCCTCGTTCTTCTCGAGGTATAGACTCTATCTGGGTTATAGTTGACCGTTTAACTAAGTCTGCCCATTTTCTGCCTATCAAAACTATTTATAACGCTGATAAATTGGCCAATATCTATATGACTGAAATTGTGAGACTGCATGGAGTGCCAGTATCTATTGTATCTAACAGGGACTCAAAGTTTGTATCGAGATTTTGGTAGAGTTTGCAACAGACCTTGGGGACTGAATTGAGACTGAGCAGTGCCTATCACCCATAGACAGATGGCCAAACTGAACGAACGAACCAAACTCTGGAGGACATGCTCAGAATGTGTGTGTTAGACTTCCAAGGGAATTGAGAGACCTACTTGCCATTAGCTAAATTTGTGTACAACAATAGTTACCATTCAAGCATTGGGATGGCTCTTTACGAAGCTTTGTATGGAAGAAAATGTCGTTCTCCGATATGCTGGGCTGAAGTTGGTGATAGACCTTTGTTGGGACCGAAACTTGTGCAAGAAACAACCGAGAAAGTGAAACTGATCTAACAACACCTGAAAACTGTACAGACTCGGCAGAAAAGCTATGCTGATGTCCGAAGAAGAGATAGGGAATATGAAGTTGGGGACCGTGTGTTTATCAAGGTGACCCCGATGAAGGGTCAAACTCGGTTTGGTGTTAAGGAAAAATTGGCGCCAAGATATATTGGACCTTATGAAGTTCTCGAAAAGATCAATCCGGTATCGTATCGGGTAGCCTTACCTCCAGTAATGGAGCACATGCATAACGTCTTTCATGTATCGACGCTTCGAGAATATTTGAGAGATCCACTCCACGTCATCGAACCGACACATGTGCTTCTGAAAGATGATTACACTTATGAGGAAAGACCTATCCAGATCATGAATCGTCTGATCAAAAGGTTAAGAAATAAAGATATACCATTGGTAAAAGTTGATTGGCAAAACCACGAAGGAACCTATGCAACTTGGGAAACCGAGGAAGACATGATGAAGAGATATCCGGATTTGTTCCCATTGGACCCAATGTTGATTCAGAATGAAAGTAATTCGAGTTTGGAGGACCAAACTCTTTTAAAGGGGGAAGACTGTAGTGACCCGACTTCTGATTAATGTTAATTCGCACTTAATTATGCCTTGTAGTAGATTAGGAAGGATTTGGGATTTCTTTGCATGTGTATTGCATTATTTATTTGTTTCTATCTGTTTGCCATAAAATGATCTGTTTATGTTTTTGACTTTAAACTGCGAATTGAAAGCCTTATCGGCGCCCGATTTCGAAATTGATTAGTGTTCTAGAATAGTTCGAATATATGTGATTTTATGGTAGGATTAATTCAAATTTGATTTGGAATGATTAAATTAGATTAAATCATGTTAATTTATACTTGTTTAAGTTATTACGCAAATGCCACTTAGTGACTTGTTTGAGACCAACTTCATTACACTTAGAAACATCTCTCCTTAGCCATTTTTCTTGTCCAAACCGTGGGATAGAGGGAGAGTGAGAGAAACTTGAATTCATCTAGAGATTGGGCTTGGAACATAGGAGAATTGAAGAGGCTTGGCAAATTTGAGCTCTTAGACTTGGAATTCAAGGTTTAAGGTAGGAGAATTATCTTCTTGATTGTAAATTTAAGAATAATTCTTGCATGGTTCATGGTTAATTAGTGTCTAAAGTTAAGAATTGGATTAAATGTTGAATTGGGTAGTAGTTCATGCATGCATGCATAAATTTCCATGTTTTGAGTTTGAATTTTAAGATTTCTTTCATGCATATATTAATTTCACTCACATTGTGGTCATTTATCTTGTTGTCCATCAAATTATCAAGTTTGATCATGTTTTGGAGGGTTTGGTTTCAAGGGAATTCTTGCATGTTACATTCAAGTCTTGTTCTTGAGATTTTATTTGAAATTGTGTTTAATTGACTCACCGTTGGGCTTTGATTTTACAAATTGATCTTTGAAACACCTTATACTATGAGTTTACAAGTGTTTTCCAGAAATTGGGCCCAATAGGTCGAGTTTTGAGGTGTTGAATACTTGGTTTGAGCTTGGGAGGCAAATCTGGAAATTCCAGAATTTGTCTTCCTCGCTCGAGCGAAGGATTCTACGCTCGAGCGACCATCGTTTGTTCAGAGCTATGCTCGAGCGAATGAATGGTGGCTCGAGCGTAAATTGCAAGCTCTCAGGTTTTTGGTGCACGCAGACGCACGCTCGAGCGACTAGACCTACGCTTGAGCGAAGAGCTGTGTCTCACGCTCGAGCGAGCATCGAGCGTAAAATTTCAACAACCAGTACTTTTGCATTTTTACAGACCGCTCGAGCGAAGGAGTCTACGCTCGAGCGACCCCTCTGTTTTGACAATCTCGCTCGAGCGAAGAAAGCCACGCTCAAGCGAGACCCCTGTTTTCAGCAAGTTTTGAAAAAAGTTTTCCAAGGCATCTTTGCATCCTCATCCCATCCTAGGCATTCCTAGGCCATGTTTTAGACCCCATAATGAGGTTAAGAAATTAGAAACACACTAAGGGCCAATGAAATAAGTTTTGTGCAATTAGATCTTGTGTTTCAAGTGTGCATCTGTTATGTATTGTGTAGGTCACGTGCCACGTACCGTTTGACCAAGTTTACTCCGTCTGTCTGTCTCAAGGCCCACTGTGAGTAATAACTCTGTAAAGTTATGTTTAACCTATGTATTTTCTGACTGGTGCGGTATAATCTGTTTTCTGAAATGCTATCTTACGAATGATGAATGAATGTCCAATTTTCTGAAAAGTATTTGTGGCACCCTTAGTTCACGTGGCCCTCGCCCGGGGGTAACAATACCGCGGCCAATCTGCATGTGGCCCTCGCCCGGGGGTAACAATACCGCGGCCAATCTGCACGTGGCCCTTGCCTGGGGGTAACAATACCATGGCTACTTGCGCACAAGATATGGACCTTTGTGGTCGTTAGTACCAACTATGTATGTGGGTCTCTGGACCAATCTGATCTGATAGCTAATGGGTGTACCACGTATGATCTTATGCAAAATCTGAACATCAAATGTATATGAATCTATTTCTGTTTTGAAGTCTGATTATGCTCTGATTAAATGCTGGATTCTAACTTGTGCTGGACATCATTCATATAACCCTTTTACTCTGTTATTAATCACTAGGCTTTCGCTCACAGTTTATATTATGTATGTAGGTGAGCCGGCACATGACCAGGGCCAGAGTTGACGGCCTTCTGTACTGTTTTTGTCAGCCAACCGTTGTGCCTCCCGAGGAGGTTCCGATCGAAGTTTAATGCCATGGCTGTTTTTTTTTTGTACCTCATGCTAGTCTTTGTGTTGACGCTGTATAGTCAGGTCTTGGGAAGTACATTCTGTAAATGCCTTGTAAATATTGTGTATCTGGACTGGCATGTTTATGTATATATAAATAAGTTTAAAATGTTTCTGCCTCATGTACGTTATCACAGCTCATTGGACCTTGTCTATTTTGTATTATTGCTTCTGCAGCCCCTTATTATTTGCTAATCTGTTCCGAGGCCTTTGGTAATCCACGGATTACTGGCCGGTTACGGTGCTAAACCTACAGGGGCGAGTTTGGGTCGTGACAATGGACTAGCTCATGATGACCCTTACAAACATCTGAATGAATTTCTGGAAATTTACTCTACAGTGAGGATCCAGAATTTCACCAATGAGGCCTTAATGTTGCATTTGTTTCCATTTTTATTAAAGGACAAAGCCAAACATTGGCTGAATTCCTTACCTGCTAATTCAATCACAAGTTGGGACCAATTACAGTAGAGATTTTTGGAGAAGTACTTTTCCATTGGTAAGACCAACCAACTCAGGCGAGCCATCACCAATTTTGTTCAAATTGATGGTGAGCAATTTCATGAGACATGGGAGAGACTTCGTGACCTTCTCCAACAGTGTCCCCACCACCAAGTGTCTGATTGGCAACTTGTACAGACCTTTTACTATGGCTTAACTAAGCCTCACCGCCAAATGGTGGGTTTTTCTTGTGGTGGGACATTCATGTCCAAAAATGACACCGAGGCATGACAATTATTTGAGAACTTAAGTAATAATTTCCTTCACCATGCCTCTGTAGCCCTGCAAGTCCGGCAACTAGTAGTTGGAGCCCCGAAAAGAGGGGGCATTTATGAGGTCGGGCAAAACCTAGAGTTAGCCCAACAAGTAGAGGCATTGTCCCACAAAATAGACCAATTATTAGCTGCGGGACATGCCCCTACACACCAAGATCAGCCTCAATTTCATGAGGCATGTGCTATTTGTGCGAGCCCTGCTCATGACTTGAGTGAGTGCCCTCCGGCATCACAATTTTCGGAATTAGTCCAAGTGCATGTGAATGCGGCTCAAGGATTCTCCAACCCAAGTAATGACCCATATTCCAATACATATAATCCGGGATGGAGAAATCACCTTAATTTTTCATGGAGACCTCCTTCACAAGGCACTTCTTACAATCCTCCACTACCAAGGCAGAATTTTAATAATTTTGCTAATCAATCTTCCTATTGGCCACCACAACCTTATCGACAACCATAACCTTACCGACAACCACAACCCCCGCCTGTTCCTCAAGGCAACTCGGCCTTTGAGACTCAGGTGTTAGAAGTTCTCTCAGAATTAAGGGGTTAGCACCAGTAGTTCACTCCCATACTCACTCCATTGCCAAGCTAGAGATTTCGAAACTCTATTTCTAATCGTAGTACAGTATTTCATTTAAGTATCTTGTATAATATATAATACTCTTGTCCTAGACCCAAAATTTACGCTCTACCCCCTATTCCTTTATTATTAATTTGAATTAAATTCGAACTTGAACCCGAGTTTCGAAAATGTCAAATCCACTTTTATTCTTTCTCTTTCCTCCGCCCTATTGGGTCAAATGGCTAACAATATGAATAGGAGAGAGGAGGGAAAATTACCGAGTCAGACTGTGGCCAACCCTAAGGGTCAATATGGGGCAGAGGGTTCAGGTGGGAATGGAAAGCACCATGAGCAGGTGCAAGTGGTGATTACCTTGAGAAGTGGGAGGGAGTTAAAGCCTCAGCCAGATGCGTCTGATGCAACTAGAGCTAAGAAGGGTGACTACAGTGGTACTCCTAATGAGAGCAAGGGTGAGGGAGAAACACCTAAGATGGATGACCTAGTCCCTAGCAATTCATATGAGTCTAAAGCACCATATGTGCCTAAGGCACTTTTTCTGCCTAAAGCACCCTTTTCTTAATGCCTTGATACACCGTCCCCTTTTAATAAGAAGGCGGCATCCATAGAAGCGATGATGGAGGCTTTTAAACAAGTTAAAATCAACCTCTTCCTGTTGGAGGCGATTAAGCAAGTACCCTCCTATGCTAAATTTTTGAAGGACTTTTGTACGCAAAAGCATAAATCTAGGACACACGTGTCCCAAAAGGTCGTACTCACAGAGCAAGTAAGCTCCATTTTGTTGAATAACACACCCCCTAAGCTTAAAGACCCGGGTTCCCCAACCATTGTATGCATTATAGGAGACCATTTCATTGATAGGGCCTTGTTAGATTTAGGGGCTAGTGTCAATTTGTTACCATACTCTGTGTACGAAGAATTTGGGCTTGGCGAGTTGAAGCCCACTACTGTTACTCTCCAGTTGGCTGACCGGTCCCTCAAAGTGCCACGTGGCATGATTGATGATGTGCTAGTGAAGGTTGATAGGCTTTATTTTCCTATTGACTTTTTGGTTTAGATATGGAATCGGTAGCCAGTTCTAGGAAACAAATCCCGGTGATCTTAGGTTGAGCTTTCTTGGCTACGGCCAATGCATATATAAATTGTCATATCGGGATTATGGAAGTTTCATTTGGGAATATGCAAATGAAACTTAATGTTTTCCAAGCATCCCAACAACCCCATGAGAGAGAGGAATGTTTATTTGTGGATGTTGTGGATGGGATTGTGGAGGAGGCTTTACCCTCCATTCTTGTAGAGGACCCTCTAGAGGCTTGTTGAGCTCATTTTGGGTTCGAGGATTTTGATATTGACGGATCAGTTGAGGAGGTGAATGCCTTACTTAATTCTTCTTCTACATCGGATTTTCCTCTATGGAAAGCCTGATTTAAGTCCCTTCATTCTCTGTCTAAAGAGCCTGCCATACCATTCCTAATCACACCACCTATACTTGAGTTGAAGCCACTCCCAGCCACACTTAAGTATGCATTTTTAGGGCCAAAGGATACCTGTAGACACCCCATTTTTGACGGCCCTTACGACTTGGACATCATCGCATGTACACCTAATGATGAGTGTATTTGCTTGTCAAGTGCTCGGAGTCCTCAGCGAAATGCCACAACCTTGAGTCCTTCAAACCCTACATCCATGTTGCTTTATTCTTGGACCAAACCTTGGATTTTTAAGCCTGCAACCCTTGGTGGCATGCTGGCACCTTTTTGGGCTGCCAGCCATCGCTCTTGGTTACCGACCACTGATGTGGCCTACCGGCCACCAGTGTCTTTTGTAGATATTTTGTGACAGTTGTGCCAGCTATTTGCACAAATGCTTGCATCTGCTCCCACATGTATAGCTGGATGTGCTTGAGGGAAATTCATGTTTTCTATATATAGAGGGCCTCCCTCTCTTGTTTTAAGGTTAGAAAAATTTTAAAGCAAAATTTTTTCTCTCTCTCTATAATTATCTCTCTCTCTCTTACAAATTTCTACACTTTTGTCTATACACTCTTCATCTTTGCCTATACACTCTTAAAAAACCTTTCCATATTTGAGTTGAGGTATTCTTGAGCCTTGTTTGAGCTCTTGAGGGTGTGTTTGCTTAGTTTTATTACTTGGAATTGATTTCCTCTTCAAAAGGTATAAGGCTTTGCCTCTTTGCTTGCTTTATTTACTCTTTTTATTGCTATTTTTCAACTATTTTTGGGCTATAAAAACTCTGTATTTTTAGGCTGAAACTTGGGTTTTAAGGCCAGTAAAGGTTGAGGGGTGGTCCATCCTTCTTTACACCTTGCTCTCAAGGCCTTTTCCCTTATGTTTCCCACACTTACACTATCTTTTTCTTAGCTTTTAAACACTATTTTTTAGAGTTATTTTAGTGGCTAAAATCATGTTTTAAAGTCCAAATTTGGAGGGATTAGCCTCCACTCATTATGTTTTGCTTACTAGCCTAGCTTGTGCAATGTTTTAGCTTATTAATCTAGTTTTTTTTAACTCAATTCCAGCATGTTCTAGGACTGTTTTTAGGCTATTTTAGCACTATTTTTTTGTTGATAGTTGCATTTGAGCTTTGTTTTGCATGCTTATAGTGTAATTGTCTTCATGAGTTTGGTGTTTTAGGCCTTAGACATCATCTTATTTAAGTTAATTGCATTTATTTATGGCTTTCTATACTTGTGATCACTTTTAATCACTTCTGCAACCTCCTCATTTCTTGGCTTTTTTTGTTCTGCTTTGAAAGTGGTTCAAACTACTTGTTTGTTTAAGCATGAGATTGAGATTTCATACTTAATAGTTTTATCCCTTTGGGGGTTTATTACCAACGGTATGATGTCTCTTTCATACATAAGACAACACTTGGTTTGAACCCTCTTTCCATTAGAGGACCTTAAATTCACCCTTTGGACTCAATGAATTAAAGGATGGTTGGTAATTTAAAATGAAGTAATTAAAATGGGACTAAAATGATGCAAGATAAGAATTTGGTTTTGTGTTCAATCGGACGTTAATTGAACATATGGAAGCTTGAGGCATTTCATACTCATTAGTGATGAAATGATTCAAGTTTCCAAGGTTACCACTTCTTTTGATCAATTCATGAAAGGGAGGAGGTTAGAGTCTTATTTAGTTGCATTTATTGAAATTGTACACTTTGGTTCATAAGCCATCATGCAATGAAATTGCTTGAGTTGATGGTTTGTAGACCAAATTTTGTCTTTCCTTTGATCTATTCATGATAAGGAGGGGTGAGTTGTGCAGACAACCTTTGAGAATACCCAATGCATGCTCTGTTTGTTCTCTGTTGCAGCAAGATGAACCCTACAGCAGTGGCCGGCAGGCCCTCATTCGTAGCCGGCCGACCACCAATGCAAAATCCAACAGTTTGTTTTTTTAGTAGAGCAGAGCTATTCTGGAGGTGGACAAAAGTGTAAGTATTCTACTATGCAACAGAGACCTTCGGGAAGTAAAACAGTGACATTTTCAGGTGAAAATCGACCACGTGCATGAGCATTCCTCGCGTATCGAGCATGTTTAGTTTAAATACTTAGCTTAGCTATTTGTTGTAATTAATTAGTTGTAACTAGTTGATTTTGTAAAAGTGTTGTAATTATTTTAATTAGCTAGATTAGTTAATTAATTAGTTCATTTGTTATTGTAATAATTAGTTAATTAGATTAGCGAATTTATTCATTTCGTTTTCTAATAGTTAATTAATTAGCTTAGCTTAGCTAGTTAGCTAGTTAGTTCATTCGGACTCTCCTTCGTGAGAGCGCAATGTTATAATAACGTGTATGTCTTCCAACCCCACGTCTTTCTCTCTTTTATTTACTAGCTTATGATGGTTAGTTTAGGGACATCATGTTTTATTTAGCATACTTCATGTTTACATCCATTTGTATTGCATACACTAAGGCTCGGTTTATCATTCTAACTTGCATTGTTAGTTTAATACTTCTTTGAATACATACTTAGACCGCATGCTATTTAATTGATTCATATGCCATATTAGTAGCCGAGCCTAGTAATTGTATATCGCATGTGTTGCATTAGTCATATTGCATAGTTAGGAATCATGCATTTTCCTAACTTTATCATCTCTTTTGGCTTGGAGTACTAGGTGAGCATTTACTCGCTTTAGCATATCGCATGCATGTGATTATTGCCATGTTTAGCATGTTTGCCATGAGGCTAAATGCTTATATGATAAATTTCTGGAATATTTGTGGATAAAGGCTAGTTGCTTGAATTGGAATAATGTGAGTAATGTTTATATGTGATCACTTTTTCAAGTGGTACATATTCGAAATAATTTTGCAAACAAACATGAATCAAGTGTTCCAATTCTTGCAAACTTAGTCTATACTTGTGTGTGCGCATCACATAGTAATGCTAACCTAATAATCAGAACAAGAACATATAATGTAGATAAGATACATATCATGATTAGTAGAGGCCGATCTTTGATCGGGTGAGAGGGGGTGCTCAATTCATGACCTTTCCCTCTCGTACCTGAGTTCCCAAGCTGAGACAATCTTGATGATGACGGACACGTGGCCTTTGGCACAAGTCATGGATTTCTTAAAATTTTCAAAAATATTTAGGTGGCGACTTTGTATTTGGCAAAGCAGTCCATTTTTGGCATTTTTTATTCAAAATCGATTTTTCAAAAGATTTGCCGGATTAGGACTCTTTGGTGTGTATTTATTTCATATTGCACTTGTGGAATTAGATTCAGAACCATGGGAGTTCGATACTGTAGGGCTTATTTGCCTTCCGAAAGGGGGTGCGAAAAAGTCGAGCTACTTAACTTACCTATCATCATTGCATCTGACTTAACTGCTGAGTAGGAAAGTCAATTAATGAGTGTTCTTGTGGCACATCGGAGTGCTATAGGGTGGTCAGTGGTTGATTTGAGAGAGATAGATCCCTCCGTGTGCATGCGTTATATACACCTAGAGGAGAACACCAAACCTTCTCGTGAAATGCAACGCAGGCTTAATCCTAATATGAAAGAGGAGGTGAAAAAGAATGTGTTAAAATTGTTAGATGCGGGTATTATATACCCCATCTCGGATAGCAAGTGGGTGAGTCCCACACAAGTGGTGCCCAAGAAATCAGGCATTACTATTGTTGAGAATGAGAGAGGAGAGTTAGTCTCCACACAAACCATTACTGGGTGGCGAGTGTGGATTGATTATAGGAGATTGAATTCCATGACTAGGAAGGATCATTTTCCCTTGCTTTTATTGATCAAATCCTAGAGCGGTTAGTGGGGCAGGATTTTTATTATTTTCTTGATTGCTACTTAGGTTATAATCAAGTCCTAGTGTACCCCGCTGACCAGGAAAAGACCACATTCACTTGCCCTTTTGGCACTTTTGCTTACAAGCGCATGCCATTTGGGCTATGTAATGCACCGACAACTTTTCAACGGTGTATGATGGCCATTTTCTTCGGTATGGTGGAGAAATTCTTAGAGGTTTTCATGAATGATTTTTTGGTGTTTGGATCGTCTTTTGAGAAATGCCTTAGGAATTTGACTAGAGTGTTGAAACGATATACTGAGGCCAACTTGATTTTGAGTTGGGAGGAGCCATTTTATGGTTCGTAAGGGTATAGTGTTGGGACACATTGTGTCCCCTCGAGGTATAGAGGTAGACAAAGCTAAAGTTGACCTCATTGCAAGCCTTCTTCCACCAATTTCTGTGTGTCAAGTCCGTTCTTTCTTAGGGCATGCAGGTTTTTACCGTAGGTTCATCAAAGATTTTAGTAAAATATCCCGTCCTTTGTGTAGTGTACTTGCTAAGGACGCACCTTTTATCTTTGATGAGGCATGTTTGAAAGCCTTTGAAACACTGAGAGTGGCCCTTACCACCGCCCCAATCATGAAATCACCAGATTGGTCGCTTCCCTTTGAAATCATGTGTGATGCCTCAGATTATGCTGTCGGGCTGTGTTGGGCCAAAGGATCAATAGGGCACCATATGCTATATATTATGCTAGTCGCACTTTCTCGGATGCACAATTGAATTACATTACCATCGAGAAAGAGTTACTAGTTATGGTCTGTGCCTTAGATAAATTTCGGTCCTATCTCTTAGGTTCCAAGGTCGTAGTTTTCACTGATCATGCCGCTTTGCGATATTTACTATCAAAGAAAGAGACCAAACCTAGGTTAATTAGATAGATTTTGTTGCTTCAGGAATTTGAAATAGAGATCCGAGATAAGAAAGGATCTGAGAATGTGGTGGTAGATCACCTCTCCCGAATCCTTGTTAAGTATACTAGTGACCCTCTAATTTTGCATGATTCGTTTCTGGACGAACAACTCCTTGTGGTGTCAGGAGCGAGCCCCCCGTGTTTTGCATATATTGTGAATTACTTGGTCATTGGGCAAATTCCTTAAAATTGGTCTAAATAAGACAAAGACTGATTCTTTTCGCAGGTCAGGTATTATTTTTGGAAGGATCCGGAGTTGTTTAAATATTGCTCCGACCAAGTGATCCGACGGTATGTGTCGGAGAGTAAGGTGCATAGTATTCTTATTTTTTGTCATTCTTTTGCATATAGCGGTCATTTTAGTAGGCATAAAATGACCACCAAGATTTTACAAAGCGGGTTTTATTGGCCCATCATTTTTAAAGATGCCCATCAATTTTGTAGAACTTGTTTGCGCTATCAGCAAATGGGTTCGATATCTCGTCGTGATATGATACCAATGTTCCCTATTCTTGTGGTAGAGATTTTTGATGTTTGGGGGATTGATTTTATAGGCCCTTTCTTTTCATCGTTTGGGTTTGAGTATATTCTCTTGGCAGTGGATTATGTGTCTAAGTGGGTGGAGGCAATAGCTACCCGATCAAACGATCATAAAGCAGTAATCAAATTCTTGCATGAAAACATCTTTAGTCATTTTGGGTTTCCTAGAACCATAATAAGTGATCAGGGTACGCATTTTTGTAATCGATTCTTTGAGTCGGTAGTTAAGAAATACTTTATCACTTATAAAGTTGGCACTCCATACCACCCTTAAACTAGTGGCCAAGTGGAAGTCTCTAATAGGGAGGTGAAGCACATAATAGAGAAAACGGTGAGACCAGATAGGAAAGATTGGTCAAAACGTTTGATTGATGCATTATGGGCCTACTGCAGCGCTCATATGACACCCATTGGGATGTCACCATATAGGGCGGTGTTTGGCAAAGCTTGCCACCTCCCGGATGAACTTGAGCACCGAGCGTTGTGAGCCATGAAGAAGTTTAACTTCGATATGGCTGCAGTTGGGCTCAATCGGAAATTACAACTCAATGAATTGGAGGAAATTCGAAATGATGCATATGAGAGTTCAAAAATTTTTAAAACTCGAACTAAGGAATTCCATGATAAGCACATTAATAGAAAATCCTTTGAATCCAACCAAAAAGTATGGCTTTTTAACTCAAAATTGAGACTCTTTCTGAGTAAGCTTAGATCAAGATGGGATGGTCCCTTTGTGGTTGTAGAGGCATTTATTCATGGCGCCGTTGAGGTGCAAGATCCAAGGAATGACACCACTTTCAAAGTGAATGGCCAAAGACTAAAGCCATATATAGAGGGGATTGGGAATGGGGATATGATCGAGTCAGTTGCTTTGATGGACCCTTTTTACTATAATTAAGAGATTGATGCCTTGTTCTCTTTTCCTTCCTTTCTATTTTATTATATTTTTATTTATTCTTGTTATGCTTTATGTGGCGTCTAGGAGACTTTAAATCCTCTAAAGGTGTAATTCCTTTGGTGTTAGCCATGCCTGAACGACATCTGACGGTCTGGTATAGCCACCTAACTGTGTTTGTAGTGAGTTCCTAGGAGACCAACTTAAACGGTGGAAACTAGAGTTCGAATGGCAAAGCCTAGAATGCAAAGGTTTGAAATTTCTGAGACTATAGTCTGGTTTAAATACCCAAGGGTGTGGAGATTGCTTCAAAACCACCCCGGCTTGAACTCTATATGGCAGCCCCATAGGTCGAGTTAGCTTTATGCGTCTCGATTCTGGATACCGAATCAACCTAGTCTGTCACCATATTGGAGAATAGGGAAAGTTACAAACATAGTTAGAGAAAAAAGTAGTACCCGTGGTTTTTGCGTGAAGATTATACCCTTGTTAGGCATTCTGATATTTTTCCAAAGTGCTATATTTATTTCGGATGTCTATATCATCCCGCCGAGCACCTAATGGCCTTACAATGCCAATATTGCCGCTAGGGATGTACCAACGGACACCTGGGCCAACAAACCAATTGCTTGTGATACATCCTTTGATGTGGAATACTTCCGACACCATTAACCCACTGTGTGGAGTGTCCGACAACTTGAAGACCGAGGCCTCCTGGGCATCTGCACTGTCACGGAACCAGCGTATCCTCGCATTGTATGAGTCTTTTATCAGAATATGTATGTTAGTGATGAGGCCCTGGGAGCTCTTTTGTCCCTTGTTAACAGGGTGGAGTTAGTGGTTGCACCAGCTTCTATTGCCTAGGTTCTCCACTGTTCCATGGACACTATCGATAAAGAGCAGTTCCCGGTGTTCACTCGGGAACTCACAGTCCTGGCATTGGTGACCGAATTTTATGAGGGGCGGCAGGATGATGACAACCGCACTAGCATCTGTCGGGCTAACTTACCGCGCCGCTTCCTTTTCCTTGATGTGATTCTTAAAAAGAATATCATCCCTCTAGGCCATAAGGAAGAGCGGCGAGGGGACTTTCTCCGTGCCTTGCACCGATTTGACTTTGGATTTTGGGTCGACATTCCTACTTTGATCTTCAACTAGATGAACCGTATCCTTGATAAAGTCAAGTTACGCAACACCCGAGGGGGTTCTACATGGGCCCTCCCTTTCGCCAACCTTATCACTGCACTTATAAAAGGCTAAGGGACATACCCACTCGAGCCTAACGAGATTCAACTTCTACCGCCAACGCTTTATAGTAAAACCCATTGCCGCCAAACCACTGCTTACCTGTCACCTCCACTACTCCTCCCCGATGCCTCGGCCAATCCTAATGATACCCCGGTAAAGCCCGCCGCTGCACCAACGCCAGCGCCACTACTATTTTGTATGACGAGGGCACAATATCAGGTTCTTTTGGATAATCAAGCCGCTATTCAACAATCGATGGTTGATCTCTGGGTCGACTACCAGGCCTATTGGGATTACTCACTGGCGGCATTTGATAGGTATCAGCAGTCAGTTGCATCTCTGCAAACTGATTTCTGCACATACCGGGACTCGAGCCAGCAGCGGTTTGAGCAACTTGGTGCTAGGGTTCATGATGAGGCCTTTGAGACTCGGACACTAATGCATGCCCTATTTGAGCAGCATTTCCCACCACCGCCAGATCCATATCAGTGATATCTGTATATTTTCTTTGTTTTATTTCTTTATTTATTTTTGCTTTGTTTTGTTTTTTTTTTCTTTTCCATTTATACTGTACCGTTTCAAAAAAAAAAAAAAAAAAAGTGTATGTGTGTTTGGGTGTCCTTGCCTCGCTGGATGTGCGCCTACACCGTTTGGTAAGATCTTTTCTCTCTCTCATTTTACTATCTACTGTACAATTGCTTACATTGAGGACAATGTTGTATTCTAGGTGGGGGGTGAGGGTTTTTATAAAAACAATTCATGTTTGTACTTGCTGCACTTGATTGCACCCCTTCACTTGATGTTCACTTTGTACCAGTATGGTAGTGATATGAGCATATGTTAATTGGGGAATATAGTAAGCTTGTATGAAAAGGGTTTATTGAGCAGATGTGCATGTGATGTTTGCATTAAGAGAGTTGTTTGTGTCTGTGATATTAGTACACTTGTCATGAGTATGACTTGATTCACATGAACACACTATCATAGCAATGACCTCTCTATTATAATCCCTGGTGTACGTCATTGATAATTACTAGGGTTGCAAAAAAGAATAAATGAGTAGCCAAGATTATTAAAAAATAAAATAAAAATAAATAAAATAAAATACTTGACTTGTTTGGATTCGTAACCTCTTTAACTTGAGTTATTAAGCCCGTAGGGGTGTCTCCACACGTAGTGCCCTAAAATCGTCTGGTTTGGAAGTCATTGGCCCAACATTTGCTACATGAGTTAATTAGAAAGCTTAAGGGACTTAGACATTGCACAGTTAAGGAAAAATAAAGAGAATGACTTATTCAGATTCGTAGGCTTTTCAGCTTGAGTTATTAAGCTCGTAGGGGTATCTTCACACCTAGTGCCCTAAAGCCGTCTGGTTTGGGAGTCATTGGCCCAATGCTTGTTACATGAGTTGATTAGAAAGCTTAATGGATCAGGATATTGCAGTCTTTCCCAAAAAAAAAAAAAAAAAAAAAAGGCTTTTGAGAATTTTGGTTGCAACAGTATAGTTTTTCTATATATGTTGGATGTTATTATGAGTTACACTGGGCTATTATAGTAGACAGTTAACTAGTATGGAGATTGCACTTTACACCGAGGGTACTAACAATGTGTCTACTAGCATTCACAAGTACAGGGGACTTTACTTGTGTATTAACTGAATTGTGGTTTTGGCTCAATTGATTCCTTCATGCTTGTCCACTGTGCTTTCAATGATTCATCATGTCTTAATATCACACTATAGTGGCACATAAGTAGATTGTTAGGTGGAGTAGTGTGGTTAATTGTTGTTGAGCAAATATGAATATGTTAATGTTTGTGAGTATCATTTCTGGAAACCCTCACGAGACTATACTCGTCCACTTGGGATAACCTTATGATTTATAGGCTTGTTGCATACGTTAAATGCAATCGTGATCCCTACGAAAATGGCTTAGAGTTATTTTACTTTTCTTATCTCTTTTGTTTTGCTCGAGGACTAACAAGATGTAAGTTGGGGGATGTGATGTAGGCCGAAAGGTACCATATTGAGGTCGTTTAAGTTACATTTATAGTCTTTTAATTATGTTTATTTGGTGGAAATGATGTGTTTATGCACTTGTACAGATTTGACAAAAAATATGCAAATTCAATAAAAAAGGGCACGAAAGCAGATTCTCCGTACGAGAAGCGAAAAATCCGAGCCAGCCACCTCATCGCACGTACGGCCCAGCTACACCGCACTTGCGGCCCACCATTGCTCGAGCAGCCCACCTAGGGACGCGTGCACAGAATTTTGGGTGTGTTCTGCTGAGAATAAAAGAAGGAAAAATAGGCTAAACTAGGGTTCAAAATTTATTCTAAGAAAAGGAAAGCTAGGGTTTAGAGAATGTGATTTTTCCTTAAGCTTGAGAGGCAATTTTCATAGGGGCTTCCATCTCTTCCACCTCTTCCCACTCCTCCATGAGTGGCTAGGTTATTCTTTTCTAGGGTTTTGATGAAACCCTAGCCATGTAATAGGATTTTTCATAAGCTTTGATTGTGAAACGGTTTGAATAAATGTATGGACGTTTTAAAAGTTTATAATAATTATTCTTTTCATCTCTTCAAGTATTTTACTTTCTGTGATTGTTTAATGCTTTCCATACATTAGTTTTCTTTGTGTTCGTGTTCAAAGTACGAAACGAGTCATGCTATGAGAGACGGGTCGTGTTGCTACCATAGTTTAGAGCAAAAGTTTCGTGCTACTCGGGATGATTCGTGCCTGTACGTTGAATGTGACAACCCTCTTGATCAATATTTCTGACTCAGTATGGTGCCATTTTAGAAATCTTCCCATCAGTCATTATGGATCAAGTCAACTGTTTTTCCACTGTTTTCTCATTCACTCCTTAGCAAAGGAAATTCCCTCAATTACTTATTTTTATATCCAAATACAAAATCCCTTGGATATTCAAATGGCAATATGGTATTTCTGATGATGTTATTTACTAGCAACACATGGTTAAATGGTGGGATAATTTCAAGATTCCATGAATTGTTGAAATTGTTCAAACTGAATTCCCAATCAACATTCATGTCCCTACACTTGCCATGATTAAAGCTCAGCAGAACCCAACTGCTCCATTAACACAAGGAAGCCAACTTCTTCCAGTCAATCTTGGAAGCCCATCATCCAGTTCTTCCAAGCCCAAGTCATCCAAATCAAAGATTAAATCCAAGTCAGCAAAGCCCAGTACTGACTAGCCCAAGTCAAAGGATAAGTCCAAATCAAAGGTTAAGCCCAAGTCCAAGTCATCCAAAGATGAGCTCCTTTAAATGGCTCGTCTCCTCATGGCCCAAGCCAAGTCAGACTCAGATAACAGCAGTTCAGAAGATGGTTCAGATAGTTCAAACTCTTCTGAAGGTTCAACTACACAAAATCCATATGGACCCGAGTTCTAAGATGCTCAGGACCCATATGCTTAATTCAGTCATTGGATTCTATATAGCTATAATTATCAACTTCAATCAATACTCGTTTTTGAGAAAAGCTGCTGATATATATATCTATATTGATTCCCTCAGTCACATGCCTCAAAGCAATGAATAGTGAAAAAAGTCAACTTTACTATTCACTATTCATCAAAAAGTCAACATTACTATTTATCATTCATCATAATTTATCCAACCGACATGGTATTTCTGATGATGTTATTTACCGGCAACACATGGTTAAATGGTGGGATAATTTCAAGATTCCACAAATTGTTGAAATTGTTCAAACTGAATTCCCAATCAACATTCATGCCCTACACCTGGCATGATTAAAGCTCAGTAGAACCCAACTGCTCCATTAACACAAGGAAGCCAATTTCCTTCAGTCAATCTTGGAAGCCCATCATCCAGTTCTTCCAAGCCCAAGTCATCCAAATCAAAGATTAAATCCAAGTCAGCAAAGCCCAGTACTGACCAGCCCAAGTCAAAGGATAAGTCCAAATCAAAGGTTAAGCCCAAGTCCAAGTCATCCAAAGATGAGCTCCTCCAAATGGCTCGTCTCCTCATGGCCCATGCCAAGTCAAACTTGGATAACAGCAGTTCAGAAGATGGTTCAGACAGTTCAAACTCTTCTGAAGGTTCAACTACTCAAAATCCATATGGACCCGAGTTCCAAGATGCTCAGGACCCATATGCTTAATTCAGTCATTGGATTCTATATAGCTATAATTATCAGCTTCAATCAATACTCGTTTTTGAGAAAAGCTGCTGATATATATATAGATATATCTATATTGATTCCCTCAGTCACATGCCTCAAAGCAATGAATAGTGAAAAAAGTCAACTTTACTATTCACTATTCATCAAAAAGTCAATATTACTATTTATCATTCATCATAATTCATCCAACCGACAAATTCAGCACAGTAAAAAGCAACCATCAACTTTAGTCACTCACCGAAAGCAGCAGACAACTCTTATGTGCTCCTGATGCTTCTTTCAAGTCAGAATCATTCACTCACAAGGCTTACAGTATTCACTCACAAGACTAACAGTAGTCTTTTTTTATTATAAAAGAGCTTCTTCATTCAAGACTAAGGTAGAGTTAGAAAAAATTGAGAGTGCTTATTTCTCAAGAAAAATAGCTATATCTCTGTAATTCTAGTTTCAAGTTCGTTTTTAAGTTATGTATTTTGAAGAACAGTGTGTTTTATTCCAGTAAACAATAGTAAGTTTTATTATTTATGTTTATTTATTTTAGTGCTATGAATAAAATTGTGACTAGTTTTTAAATGGCGTTTAATAGTATTAGCATCAAATAATTGACAGGTTTCTCGAGGTTTAGATAAAGCGTAAACTTGTTCCAAAGTTTTAACATGCAGATTCACATGAAATGCAGATTGTAAAAAAGTAGTTTTGTAAATTTCTTTAACTGATAATTTTGGTATATTCCAACTTAAATCAATTTTATCATTTTGTATTTCAACATCCTCTTCATTAATTGCTAATCCTTGATTAGGTATTGAGGGCAACGTAGTTGACCTAGAGCTAACTGACGAGTTACTTCTAAATAATCGACTCATAGTTCTGACTGGATAAATGACTTACAGGAATCTTAATCCATTGTCTAAATTTATCATGTTTTCACATACCAAGCTTTCACACATGCCTATTTCGGATGACCCCTAAAGTCCAACACTACCTAACCAAAGGACTTACCAAAGACTGGGACGAAGGTTAGATGGCTAATCACAAAGTGGAAAACACAGATAGAATAAGTGACAGATTAAGATGACTGAAGGCAGATACTATGTAGAATAGAGACAGATCAATATTTCAAACTTGTAGTTATGAAATATTGAGTATTTCAAACCTGATTGCAATTGATGGCTGATGTTAAATCTCATTTATGTGGTTAGTGGTGAATTCTTTGCCCTAGGATTTTCTCTCAAAAACTAATATCTCAAACCCTAATTTTAATTGCCAATTTAATTATTCAATTTCATTTAATTCTTGTTTAGTCATAATATCTATCAATCTTTTAATCAAAATTAATTTAGGAATCTAGCAATTAAATTAGTTTAATTTCACAATTGTCCCTGTGGATCGATACATGAACTTATTATTATTCTAAAAAATTTGGTATAGTTTAGTATTTATTTTTGGTGTGTGAAACGACCCATCACTAGGGATTACCTGAGTCATATTTACCGCCCCTTTGAATTACATTGAAATTATTGAATTGTTAAATTTTCAAAATTACATTGTGTACCAATTCAAAAGATAGATATATATGTTTTTGAATATAGCATAGCATATGCATTCATCTCTAGAGATGGTATAAAATGTATATACTTTGATAAGATTTTTCTACTAGGTTTTGTACTCATCCTATGGGATTTTGTGCAGGAAATGATGTGGTGATTCTACCGAGTTAGAGGCATTGAATATATTTTGAGAGTACAATGCTCTTTTCTTTTGTTATAATTATTTTTGACAAACCAAAGGCTGTATGGGTTCGAAAATCAGTTTTATGTAATTGGGTTTAGAATTTGTAACCCTTGAGGGCATTAATTTGTACTTGACTTATTGTGCCACATGATATAGATTTATACTCTAGGAATATTGAATATATATTTGCATGTGGAATATTTTTTATAAATCTCTTAATATACATGTGAGAGATTGATGATGTTGTCTATGTTAAGACGTTATATTCCTAAGATATATACTAAGCATTTGAGGGGTTGATTTGAAAATAAGATAATGTAAATGGAAGTTGATGGATCTATTTGTGTTAATTTTTGAGGCGTAACACAAAATCTCCATAACTTTAATAATTTCAGTTCTTAAAGAGGTTCTGATTAATTATGTAATATATCATAATAACCGCAAAATTTTTATTCTAGTCAAATTATTTTTGCATATCTTTTTTGGCAAAACTCATAAAGGTGCGTTGTCAGTAATATTATAAATTCAAAATTTTTATTTAAAAATTATTAAAGAAACATTAATAGGTGCCTTAAATATACACAATCATTTTCGATGAATCATTATTTTTTAAAATAATACTCCACACTATTTATCATTTTGCATTTATCAATTTATCTTCTAAAAACTTAACAAAAAAATTGAGTTTCATTATTTTAATCAATCAATATCACATAGGACGCTACACATGCATGTAAAATCACTTCTAAAAATATGATGTCTAACATAAAATCACAATGGAGTTAACTTTAATTAATATAATGATATTTTGTATTATAATATGTGTTACAAAAGAATACTATTAATTTAAATTTAAATTTAAAATAAAATTTTAATTTAAATGATTTAGTTTAAAAATCTTAGCCTTATTATCGTTCTATAAAAATGTTACTTGAATACTTCTATATAATATAATAAATTTAGTTAAATTTTATTTTGATAATGTTAGTTCTATTGTACTATAAAAGTGTAATTATCATATAATGATTTTATATGATATATATTAAATTATAAGACAGTAAAATAAACGCTCATTTTGATTTAAAAAATAATAGTTAAATTATAAAGAGAATTAGTAATATAAATTTAAAAGTGATTCTAATTATTTAATTTAATTTTTATTCTTATATTTATTTAGAAAATAAAAATAAATAGAAATAGAACTACAAAAAATTTATTTAAAAGATTAAACATAAATATGTTGTAATTTGATTATGAAGAAAATATACAAATTAAATATGTAAAGTATTGATTTTTTCTTTAATTTTTTTTTTGAATTATTCATAAATATTGTATATAGGTATATAAAATTTAAATTAAATATAAATATTTTGTAATATATAATTTCATGTTAAATAAAAAATTAATATTAAGACATCAATAAGATAGACAAAATATAAAATATAAAATAAAATTAATTTGGTCCGTACAATGCGCATAGCACATTATGTCTTATTTATTTATTTGTATATCGAGATATTTTTTTTCAAATATTATAATAATTAAATTAAAATATCGTCTATATAGAAAAAATCTGACAACGGAAAAACTAAATACACGATGAAAAATATATGAAAAATAAGTATTTACCAAATAGAATCAATATAAAATTGATTATTATATTGAAATTGAGTTTGTGTAGAACTTTATAGGTAAATGAAAAAGACATGCTGATGTGACTTTTTTAAAAAAAAAAAACCCTTTAGAACGTGCCAACTAAGTAAAGGAAAAATACTACTTTTAATAATATATATATATATATATATATATATGATATGATTTAGATTAGAAGTTTTAAATTTATTGAGCCAATAATATTTTTATATAATAATATAGATAGAAATATAAATATAGATATAGATTTCATATCATAACCATTGAAACTAAAAATAGTAATTACATCATTGCATGTTTTGAAATTACAAAATTTAAAATATAATACTAATATATTATTGGCAATGATTAAGAGGATTTAAAAATTTACCAAGAATATTTTTATATTATAGTATAGATAGAAATATAGTTATAGATATAAATTTCATATCATAATCATTGAAACTAAAAATAATAATTACATTATTGCATGTTTTGAATCACAAAATTTGAAGAAATAATAATACTAATATATTATTGGCATTGATTAAGGTGATTTAAAAATTAACCAAGAATATTTTTATATAATAGTATAGATAGAAATATAGTTATAGATACAGATTTCATACCATAACCATTGAAACTAGAAATAGTAATAACATCATTGTATATTTTGAAATCATAAAATTTTAAGGAAATAATATTCATATATTGTTGGCAATGATTAAGAGGATTTACAAATTAACTTAATTTATGTAGACTAATCACAAAATGACTTGTGTATTTTAAGTGTTCAAAAATTCAAAAAATTGAGAAAATTATATTGAGATTTTCAACCTCAAAGAGGCCACAATATTTTTTATTTATATTATATAATAATATGCAATTTATTGTGTGAATATACATAGGAGGTCAAATATATCCGTTACCTAATATCATTTTAAAAAATCTTAAACCTATGTTTGGGTTAATGATTTGAGGAAGGAAAAGAAATAGAAAGGAAAAATAAATGAAATAAAAATTTAATTTGTATCTCATTTTTTTTCCCTTTCCTTTTTCCTCTACAAATTACTTTTTAAATTTTAAATTAAAAGCATAGAGTCATCTTATTAATAATTATGATGAAATTTTTTATTTTTTTTTAAATGTGTAAATTTGATTGCTAAAACTCCACAAGAAGTTAATTTCGACAAATCTTTATGTGCAATGCTTTCAATTCTATAGTTTGTACTGACATGATAATATTAATTGGAAATCGAACTTACTTTATGTTGGAACCAAACTTCTGAATGCATCTCTTAATTGAAAACTAAAAATTGGGTGAACTGCCACTAAGAAGAACTGTAAAATGACCCAACTTAGTTTAATTATTCAGTAAAGTATCGCATAGTAATTTCTATTTAGTGCTCTAAATGAAAATTTTATGAGTATAATATAGTTATTCATTTTTATTAAATAGTTAAGAAATAAAAAATAATTTTGGGTAAATTACAAACACACTCCCTGGAATTTACTTAAATTATAAATTACTCCTGTGATTCTAGAAATTACATTATGCCCCTCAAGATTTCTAATTTCATAACAAATAGGTTCTTTCGTTAATAAATCATCAAGTTAATTAACAGTTTTTAATATTAAAATTTTATTTCAACTAATAATTCAGATAATTTTATTATTGTATTTCACTTTTTTAATTAATTCTGTTAAATAAAAAATTTCTAACAGAGAGGTATTTGTAATTTTTTAAATAACAGGGGATAATTCGTATGTTAAGTAAATTTTAAGAGGTGTATTTGTAATTTATCCAATAATTTTACTTAATGAGTATTTTGATTTTTTATTTACCAAGTATATTATATGCCTCTGCTAAAAAAAAAAAAAGAGTATATTATATGCCAAAATACTCTAAGAAAATGCATGAAAGAGATGAGTTGCTGAACACAAGGGTTGCCCAAATTATCTAAACCTATATCTTGGTTTCTGCTCCTTTTGACGTCAACTAGCTTCGGGTTATACGCTCAGCAAAGGCCTGGTTGGGAGTGGTCGGCTTTGCTGTCATACTTTTTGTACTATCTTTTTTATGATTTTTGTAATACTTTATTTGTGTTTTAAGAAATTGGTAAAAGGTTAATTTTTTTAGTTTTTTTAATTTATTTTATTTTTTTATGAATAAAACATATAAGAGGTAATGTGATTTAAAACGGATAAAAAGTTAAAAATTAACTTTTTATTGGGTTGCCAAAGCACCCCCTATGTAAAGTGTTCAACTTAAATTTGGAAGAATGTGACATTTTGTGAGATTTATCACATGGTTTATTTCGATAATTTGAATAATTTAATTTATAAGGTTTTTAGTATATATTATTCATGAAAAAAATTAAATCAATCTCATAATTATAATATTTTTATTTTATAGTGTTTGTTTTTTAAAAAACAAACTATAAGTACATATTTAAAAATAAGGGTTAAATTTATTTTACCTTCCTATTATTTAAATATAGTCAAAAAGTCCTCTTGTGATTTTGGACTAAAGTGCTACCTTACTTTTTCCATCCAAACTAACGAAAGGTGTATTATATAACCATTTTTTAGAATGTGTTTGGCTTTCTGAAAAATTAAAATAAAATTAATACAACAAAAATAAATAAATTTACCCCCATTTTCTCCAAACTTAAAATTAGATTAATATGTTAATTAAAATTAAATAAATTAAAATATTATTAAGAATTGATCTAAAGTATATTAAATAAAATATAAAATTAATAATATTTAAGAATTAAACTAAAATATAATTAAATTAAAATTAGATGAACATGTTAAGAATTATAATAAATAATAAATAATTTAGGATTAATTGTGATCTAAAATATTAAATTAAAATTAGATTAAAAAGTTAGTAGCTATAATAAATAATTAAATATTTAGGATTAATTGTGATATGAAATATAATTAAATTAAAATTAGAATACAAATTTAAGAATTACAACAAACAATTAAGAATTTATAATTAATTGTCAATTAATTAAATTAATGTTAGACATTATAAATTATGTATATTAGAGCAGAGAGAGAAAGAAAATAACAAAAAAGTATAAGATTTGAGGATATTATAATCATTTTACATTTATAATTAACAGTATTAACAGTTGTATTTTACTCCAAAATCATATGTGAGTGAGCTTTTTAACTATATTTGAACGATAAGGGAGTAAAATACTCACTTTAAACCGCAAAGAATAAAATGAATTTAACTCTGAAAATAAACCATTCATCTTTTTAATTTGATTTTTTGAAACAAACATAGTATTCAAACAAAGCAAGGTTAACACCCCAACACCCTCCTCTCCTTTGTGTTTCATTTCATACAAGTTGTACACTTTGGTGATTCCTCTCTCTCTCTCTCTCTCTCCATATTCATCTGCAAAGAATCACACATGAAAACAATGGAAATTAAATTCACATTCTTATGGTGTTCACTCTTGACTGCATTTTCATTTGCCAAAATAATTACACCAAGGTTTCCTTCTTCGATCATTAATCGGCCAGAACAGCTCTCTGTTTCCACTGATGATCGAAAAGGGCTATACAAAACCATGTTTTTCACACAAACACTAGATCACTTCAATTACAATCCACAGAGCTATGACACATTCCAACAAAGGTATTTGATCAATGACACCTACTGGGGTGGTGCTTTGAACAAAGCTCCTATCTTCGTCTACATGGGCAATGAAGCAGACATCGAGTGGTTTGCCCAGAACACGGGGTTCATGTTTGACAAAGCCCCAAATTTCAGAGCTCTTCTAGTCTTCATTGAGGTAATTAGTTAATTACTTATGATTAGAATTGACACAATTAATATGATGGAGGATCAAAATAATACAAAACGTAAGTGAAAATGCTAAATATATAGTGTATTTTTTCACTTCTAAATATAAGTGGGTGAATTACATGTGTATTATTAATGTGAGTCTTATTATTACGCGTCAACGAGTAAAAACATAAGATAAAAAAATAAAATTACGTTTAATATTATTAAATAAAAAAAAGCATATTAAAATTTAAAACCACACTAGAGAGGATTAATTTTTAATTTTTTTTTCTTGCTTTGGGAAACATGAATATTGCAGCATAGGTACTATGGACAATCTATACCTTTTGGGGGGAGACAAAAATATAGCAAACAAGAATTCAAGTACACTTGGATATCTGAGCTCAACACAGGCATTAGCAGATTATGCAACCCTCATAATTGATCTAAAGAAGAATTTGTCAGCAATTGACTCTCAAGGTTCCTTTGGAGGAAGTCTGTATACTTTTCTCTCCATCACTTTCCTTCTTTTGTACCTCTTTCGTAAATAACTATTAGCTTGTTTGGTTTTATAATTTAGGATTTATTTTTAAAAAAATTATTTATTATTTATTTTTTATATTTTATATTTTTATTGATTTTTTTTTTATATATTTTCAACATTTTTTTTAATTTTTAAATGTATTTAACATAAATACACTTAAAAAGTATAATATTTGTGAAAAAAATTCACTATATACCAAAAGTACAAAAAATCATTACATTTTTCCTATTCTTGTGTATTTATTATTTTTTTAAATATTTTATTACAAATTTTTTACTTTTTAGATACATCTAAGTAAACTTAAAATTTTAAAAATATTTACTAAAAAAAAAAAAACATGAAAAACAAAAAAACTCAATTTTCAAAAAATTGAATTTAAAAAATTGAAACCAAACACAGCATATATGTTGTCAAGTTTTGTTTATTGTTTTATTTATATACTAGCGTATGTCCGTGCCTGAAGGCACGGTGTAAATAATGTTAGGATTATAATATAATTGTAATCGCAACACTATTTAAATTTAAGATTAAAATGCAATTATAAAAATATATTTAATAGACTACACTTTACAATTTCAAACAAATCAAATATAAAAAAAAAAAATTAAATATCAAATAATGCACACCAACCAGTACTCTGCAATTTAAAATAAATTAAAATTAAAATGCACACCAGTTACTGTTACTATTGCCAATCAAATTCTAACTACATAAGAAAAACAAACATTATATTGTCATACGCCAAAAGAGTGAGTTAAAACTTTATAAAAAAAAAGTGGGTCGAAACTTTCCAGAATATGTATGCTTTACAGAAGATGTATCAATAACATGTCTTCAAACATGTGTTTGCCCAAACTTCCTCCTCATTACTTTCGAAAAAGTCTTTATATCAACTTGTATGTATCCCCAATGAGGAACATGCAACACAATCTGGTAATTTATGGAAACAAAAAAAAAAATATAGATTGGTATATTTGTTGGAAATATACATATCAAAATACTTTGAGATTGAAATTACCTTATTACATCCCCATCGAAGCAAGCTAGTTGTATTTTTCCTTTTAAGCTCCATAAATTTTTCGATCCAATCCTAAAAAAATCCATATTTTCAATTATTATTAGATTGAAATTTTAAAAAAAAATCTATATATATAATCAATAGAAATAAATCTACATGGTTACCTTTTGATAAAACATGATTTAATGAATATGGAACACTACAACAACACTTCAGGATAAACAATATTTGTAGTAGAATCCAAACTATCTTTAGGGAAGAGAATACTTATATGATCAAAGGATGTACATCTGGACAATGCCACATATAATTGGCCATGGCTAAACCCTGGTATGCGCAAATCAACCCCAACAAATTTCACAGATTGTCCTTGAAATTTATTAATGGTCAAGGCATATGCTAATCGGACTGGAAATTGACGTCTTGTCATTTGGAAAGGCATTTTTGAAGAAGATGGTGTCAAAGATATCCTTGGTATGAATGTCAAATTGCCAAACTTTTCTCCAGTTAAAATTTGAGCTTCAATTATGCGAGTATCGCACCTAGTAACCATCAATCTTGTACCATTACATAGTCCATCTTTCGGTGCAATATTTCTTAACAATATTATAGGACAACCCACTTTCAACTCTAACTTAAAAGTTGGTAGCCCGGGAGGATCCAATGAATTTAAATATTCATTAGGATATCTATTTGTAATGGTAGGATCAATTTCATTATCTTCAGACATTTTATCTACTGCAAAATAAGTATATAATCTCCCTGGAAAGATATTCAACGCAGTAGTATTAATGTCACTGACATCATCGTTACACGCAGATAGAATGGTGCGTTCAGTTAAAAATGTTGGGGTGGACGTCTCTATCATATTCAACTGTGGGTAAACTGTAGAAAGCAATTCATTCAAATCTTGACATTTGTGTATTGTTGATGGAAGGTTGATAATTTCTTGAGGATTAGTCCCAATCTAAAAAAAGTGAAATCAATTAAAAAAAATATGAGTGTAAACACAATTTATTAATTTAAAATAATCTATATAATAAAGAAAAAAAGGTTAAAATAGTGTTACCTCCATCAAGAAATTTGCAAAAATAGCATTTTCATGGTCTCCATGATTCAAACGCATATTCAAATCCAAAGTTAAGATATGTATATGCTTCCATAGAATAGAGTGTCTTAATGATGCATTCACAATTTGCTCACGAATTCCTTTGGGTATAACTGGTAAGATTTGTCGAAAGTCTCCACCAAGAACAACAGTAATACCCCCAAATGGCTTTTCACTATCACGAATATCCCTCAATGTACGATCAACCGCCTCAACACAATGTCTATGTTGCATAGGAACTTCATCCCAAATTATGAGTTTTGTTTCTCTAAACAACTCAGCTTGTAATGATTGTTTGGTAAACCACAAAGTGAATTTCCAAGACATCTAACGGAATGAAAAATGTTGAATGTGCAGTGTGACCTCCTACCAATAACAATGATGCAATTCTAGATGAAGCCACAGTAACAACGATATGCCCAAGGCTACGACATTTTAATGCAATCGTATTGTACATAAATGTTTTCCCTGTTCCAGCACCCCCATTAAGAAAGAAAACAGTTCCTTTATTTTGAAAAATTGAAGAAGTGATTGTGTTATAAGCATTCCGTTGTCCATTGTTGAGACAATCAATAGTAATTTCTGGATCTGCTTGTTGTGCCTCATTCTGCAGTTGTTGATGTTCGAATATCAATTGATTACCAACTACTGCACTCCAATTTGCAGTAGGTTGTGGCATGGGTGGGAAGTCAATTAAACATTTGCCTGATTCATGAAGCATTTGATTCAAAAGATGGAGACCATAATCTTCAATTTGAGCCTTAGTTGGGTTAGAAATGGCAAACAATGTACGAATCTTATGTGCAAGATCATGACATATATGCGTTGAGAATTGATTCTATAATGTACATGGATTTAGTGGAGAGCACTAGGTGAGAATAACACTAAACAATCTCCTCAATTGGTATCTAGTTTTCATAACTGCAGCCTCTTTCAAACATTGTATCCATTCTTCATCATCTTCTAAATACCCCCTTGCAATACATGCTAATTTAAATGAATCATGTACAACATTATCGACTGTGCGTAAAGACCGAAATGACTTTGGTCCTTTGACAACAGTTAATAACAAACGCAGATAAAATCTTTCACCACAATTAGGACTGGCAAAGTACATTCTACCAATTGCATATCCTCTTTCTCTTGATTTCCATCTCTTTTCTGACTTGAGCCATACAAAATGCTGTGGAAATTCTTGATAAGTGAATGAACATTCATCTTCACTGGCAGCACAATATGCAAAGAAGCCAGTAAGAGTTGACATTTGTTGACTAGCTCTAGATTGAATCGTTTCTAATGACTCTTCTGGGTTAAAAACAACGCGATGCATTCCAGGTAAATAAAGTGCTAATGGTACAACTGTTGGTATCTCTGCATGCAAAGGATGACCAAATATTCGCCAAGCAGCTTCTGGAGGTCCAATATACCTGCATTGAGATATTGTTGAATCTCATTTATCGATCCCAACACCATCGTTGTACGATCATAACCCTTATAAATTTACTTATGTATATACTTGACACATCTCATTCCGGCGCATACTTCCACATTTATATAACAGTTGAAAAGTTTAGAAAGATATGCATTGTATGGTACGACATCCCTGTTATCAACTTCTTGCCCCCTCACAGTATGTACTTGGCCATTATTGCGACGATGATAGATGGGGTATCCATCTTGATCCATAGTTGTTGTTTCTGTGAAAGCTCGAGGATATCTCTTACTGCATCTACCATTTTCCATACATGGTGCATGCGGATTTCAAGCACCACATGGTCTATGTACTATACAACATTTGACAGTTTCAAAAAGCATAGGATCATCTTTTGGGTCTGGAAATTCTGCATAGACCAATTTGTCTACTTGAGCACATATCCGAATTTTGTCTGGACCCTTAAGAAATAAAAGTGCATGCATATGGGGGAGGCCTCGTTTTTGAAATTCAATTGTAAAAACATGTGCAACTTTATTTCCAAACACTTTATTTGCTTCTATCTCCTTCATCAAACATTTTCTCTTCAACTCAAAAACACGGGCAATTAAATCAGGACGATCAATAGGTTTTTGATGTGATAATAATGCTGAAGTAATTTCTGGCCAATTAGGGTTTGCAGTCATGGTAAGAAAAATATCTAGGTATTGGTTGTATCGCGTGATAGCCATTGAATCTTGAAAGATTTCAAACATATGTCTAGGACTACCAGTAAATGAAGATGGCAAAACAAACCTTTGACCAATTTGACCAGGTGTAACAAGCCCGCGGGGGACCTCGCTACAGCTCGGACTCGAATGTTGTCACGGTTCGTAATCTGAACCAAAGAGTCCAAATCCGGCAAATCGTTTTGAGAAAACAGATTTTTGAAAGAAGTGCCAAACATGGACTGCTTTGCCAGATACAGAGTCGCCACCTAAATATTTTATTTTGGGAAATTTAGGAAACCCTGACTCGTTGCCTAAGGCCACGTGTCCGTTATCACCAAAGTTGCCTCGGCTCGGGAACTTGGGTACGATTGGGGAAGGTCACTTCGTGAGCACCTCCGCTCGCCCGATCAAAGATCGGCCTCTACTAACCATGATATCTAGTTTTGAAAACTTTGTGTGCTCTTATTCCGGTTATTAGCCTAGATTTACTATGTGATGCGCACAGCATACAAGTATAGACTGGATCACCTGAATTGGAACAAAACACTTCATGTTTGTTTGTTTGAAAAATGGTTTGATGGTGCTACCCGCAGGTAGGCTAAGACGTGAATTTGCCACCGTCGGGTGGGCTTAGAAAACATGATTTTGCCACTATCTAGTGGGCTTAAAACAAACATTTGATGAATTGTTCCAATCCAAGTAACCCAACCTCCACCCACAGGCATCCAAGCAGGTATATCACATAAGCAGTTAGCCTCATGGTAAGCATGCTATTCATGGCAGTCACTCACACGCATGCAAGGATGCTAAAGCATAAAACTCACCGAGTACTCCAAGCCAAAACAGAAACTGATTAGAAATCATGCATGATCCTAATTATACAGAAATGCCTAATGCAACACATGCAAAAATGCAACTATAGCAGGCTCGGCTATTCTAAACATGGCATATGGAATGCTACAGCTAACAAGTATTCAATTTGGAATTTGGAATTGAAATACAAATGCAGTTGGTATGATGCGCTGAGCCCGGTGCGTGCAAGACAGATGAATGAATGCAAACATGCTATCATACTGTATGCTAATTGAAACATGCCCTAATCTAACCATCGTAAGCAGGTAAATAAAAGGGAAGAAAGACGTGGGGTTGGAAGACATACATCACACTCACGCACACTTATTACAATTATGCCCTCGCGTAGAGGGTCCGAATAAATATACAGTCCCGAATAAAAGAATAGTACAGTCCAAATAATGTAGAAATTCCTAATTAATTAACAAATTAACTAAGAAAGCTGTAAAACTGGCATACAAGCCAGGGACTGCCTTGATTCCGCTCCGGGTGATGAATGATGCATGTTCGGGTTGCCTTTGTGCGGAAATCCATGACGATGCCCCAATTAGCCTCTGTTTGCACCTGTTCTTGAAATACGTGCCAAGCTCCGAAAAGTTACTGATTCTTCATTTTGCTGCAACAGAGAGCAGGAAAGGGGCATGGCAATGTATTTTCACAAATGTATGCATGTCTCGATCCTCGTGCCACCAATCACGCATAACGATGCATGATGGCCGAGGAGTCGAATTGCACAACTCAATATGAAATGAATGCATATGAAAATACAACAAAACCTAACTCCATCATGGATGATCCGGAGTGTCGGTGACTGGGGAATTGGGACACGTTCCGTCACTCAGAGTACGGAACGTACCTCGTTTCCCGTGCCCGGGCTAACTCTTATCCCGAACACGATGCAATATGCATGATATGCATGAAATGCAACTAAGATACAATCCTAATATACACAATGTTATGAAATGGCATACACAATGCACGAGGTAACATGGCATACACAATGCACTAACATATACCCTAGCATACGCAATGCTATGAGATGAAATGGCATACACAATGCATAATGGACTTACACCAACATGAGTGAGCCTCAGCCACACTCACATAGGAGGCCATCAGATGAAAATGAGACAACTCGGGATACGTGCATACGTGCACGCAAACCGAGGACCGACCCTAAGGCACGGAAATGCCACTCTAACAAGACATGGCAAGACATGGGATATGATATGCAAACATGCAAATTTCAAAGGCAAAATGAGATGCAAAACAGCCCCGAAACTCGGTAAAATGAAACCCGATGCATGAAACGAGTCACCGAAGCACGGATTTTGGCGCATGAAATGGCCTATAGCTATACAATGCATGCATAATTTGAACATGAAGTGTAAAGACAGAAGCAAGGAAGCCTCAAAACAAGCATGTTTACAGTTTAAAGCATGGCCAAAAAGTGAGCACAAGTCGGACTAAATTAGCATGCAAAAATGGCTCCGCAAGGGAGGTAATGAAGCAAGTCACAAATTCTGGCCCCAAACAGAGAAGGGACCTTCTACAATATTAAAGAGGGGAAAAAAATATGATATTTTACAGTTTAGCACCAGCCCCAAAACAGTATACAAGTATGCTCAAAATATCATGCAAAATGAGGCCACCAAGAGGACTATAACATGAAGTATACAAAGGGTGTCTCAAACAGCCATAGACCCTTAATGAAACATGAAGAGGGGGTCAAAATAGGGCCATTTTAAGTTCGGACCAAAGTCCAAAAACAGAGACACAATAGGCTAATAAATCATGCAAAAATGGGGACCAAAGAGGGGTTGAATGGAAAGTGACACATTGAGATCCCAAACAGTGATGAGCCCTTCTTCAATGTTGAAGAAGGGCTCAAAATAAGCTACTTCACAGTTTATGACAGAGCTCAAAACAGATTATATATAGGCCAAAAATATCATGCAAAAATATGGTATCCAAGAGGGGTAATGAAGCAAGTGCAACAAGAAGGTCCCAAACAGTGAGGGACCCTTAATTAAAGGTGAAGAAGAGCTCAAAAAAATTCTACTTTTAGTTTTGGTCGGAGCTCAAATGTTCAAGCAAGAAGGACTAAAAAAAGACACAAAAAATGAGCTAAAAAAGGGGAAAAGTTGCTCACCCTTGAAGACCAAGTCTTTGCTGCCTCTTGGACCAAGAAATGTTGCCTCTTAGCTGCTGGAAAGCCCCTCCTAGCTGCTGGAAGGGAGTGGTGATGTGGTCCTAGGTGGTGGTGTGAAAAGGGGGGTAGGACTTGGGTGTTTTGAACCTTGAAGGGAGAGAGAGAGAGGAGATTTGTATATGGGAGCTCAAAGGGGTTTTTTCTAACCCTTAAACCAGCTGGGGAGGCTGGTTTATATAGACAAAGAGGGGGAGAAAGAGGGGGAAAAAATGGGGGAAAAAGAATTCAAGTTTCCCCCCCAAAATTTGGCCCTCCGGATACAAAATTTTGGGGGTCAAAGAGGTCAGTTTTGAACTAAACAGGGTGCAAGGAGCAAGGCCAGCCAGGTTTTGAAACTGCAGGTGGCCAGCCGGCTCTCCCCATGGCCGGCCAGCCAGAGGTCAAAAGGGTCAAGGTGATTTAGTGGCCGGCCACCACAGATTGGTGGCCTCCCATGTGTGCTCAACACAGGTATGTGGTCAAAAATTGGCAACTGTAAACCAGGAGAGAGAACAAGCCATTTTTCAAAGGGGTTCAAAAGGTTCAACAGCAATTACTGGCCGGCCACCAAATATTGGTGGCCTCCCAGATGTGTACATCACAAATATGGGGTTTAGGGTTGAAGAAAGTGGCCCTAGGGTGGTCAACATTGGCTTTGAAGTGTGAAAAACGGGCGTCGGAGGGCGATGAAGGAAATATAACTGGTTGCTGGAACAATTACTGGCCTCCCACCCTTCTACGGCCTTCCTGGTGATGAAACAGAGGTCCCTGCCAAAAATGAACGAAAATCGATGCAAAATGAAGGTTCGGGGGCCGAGACGCGCAGTCCGAGGCCCTGAAAACTGCCTGTTGGGCACCGGCAGTGGTGTTCGACCACGAAGTTGGTCTCTCAGACCACAGTGTCCCTTGAAAGGGAGTAAATAAGATGCAAGCCAAAAACCGGGGCAAACGGAGATGGTTAGGCGGTCCCGAACCGAGGCACACGGCCTGACGGCTCCAAAAACCGGGAACCGGGCTCCGAAATGGGAAAAATGGCTGGTGACCACGAAACGTAGCCTACGGCCACTGAGAGATGATCTACTAGACCCCCCCTCCCCTCAGGGAAAAGAAACAGAGAAAACCGAGCCTGGTTCGCAAACCGAGGCAAAGTACAGAAAGGGTTCGGAAGTTCGGAGGCAAGGCTCACGGCCGAGACTCTGAGACTTCTGAACGAGCACGATATGCAATATCACCAAGCGCTCAATCGGTGACGTCTGAGTCTTAAGGTCGGTCAAAAATGGGGTGTCTACAGTTGCCCCTCTTTGACAGAACTCGGAAGTCATAACAATGACGGGAGTGAGTGTCAAAGCCCAGAGACGACCCATTTTTGACAAGGCCGAAGACTTAGACAAAGCATACAAGCTATAGATAAAGATATGCGCCCGAAGGCAAGGGCAAAATGCAAATGACAATGCCAGAAGCCGAACATAACTCGTGATCATGCAAATGCAGCAAGCTGTAATGAAGCACATATTCACAATAGATGCAACAGTTTTAAGCAAGAATGCAAAGCAACAACTATATTTCTTGCAGAAAGGATGTAAGAGAATTATGCAATTCTCATTGCGTCTCACGCAGAGAAGGCTAAAAGTGACTACCGAGAGTACCCGGAGTCTCACACACAATATCTCTCTGCGTATCACACATAGGAGGGGAAGAAGGTAAACCTCTCAGTGTATCACACGCAAGAGAGGAAAGGTAACTTTCTCAGCGTATCACACGCAAGAGAAGAAAGGCAAACCTCTCAGCATATCACATGCAAGAGAGGAGAAGATCATCTCTCAGCATATCACACGCGAGAGAGGAAAAGGTAGATTTCTCAGCGTATCACACGCAAGAGAAGAAAGGCAGACCACTCAGCACATCACATGCAAGAGAGGAAAAGATCATCTCTCAGCGTATCACACGCAAGAGAGGAAAAGGTGAATTTCTCAGCGTATCACACGCAAGAGAAGAAAGTTGAACCTCTCAGCATATCACACGCAAGAGAGGAAAAGATCATCTCTCAGCGTATCACACGCAAGAGAGGAAAAGGTAGATTTCTCAGCGTATCACACGCAAGAGAAGAAAGGCAGACCTCTCAGCATATCACATGCAAGAGAGTAGAAGATCATCTCTCAGCGTATCACACGCGAGAGAGGAAAAGGTAGATTTCTCAGCGTATCACACGCAAGAGAAGAAAGTTGAACCTCTCAGCACATCACATGCAAGAGAGGAAAAGATCATCTCTCAGCGTATCACACGCAAGAGAGGAAAAGGTGAATTTCTCAGCGTATCACACGCAAGAGAAGAAAGGTAAACCTCTCAGCATATCACACGCAAGAGAGGAAAAGATCATCTCTCAGCGTATCACACGCAAGAGAGGAAAATGTAGATTTCTCAGCGTATCACACGCAAGAGAAGAAAGGCAGACCTCTCAGCATATCACATGCAAGAGAGGAAAAGATCATCTCTTAGCGTATCACATGCAAGAGAGGAAAATGTAGATTTCTCAGCGTATCACACGCAAGAGAAGAAAGGCGAACCTCTCAGCATATCACACGCAAGAGAGGAAAAGATCATCTCTCAGCGTATCACACGCACGAGAGGAAAAGGTAGATTTCTCAGCGTATCACACGCAAGAGAAGAAAGGCAGACCTCTCAGCATATCACATGCAAGAGAGAAAAAGATCATCTCTCAGCGTATCACACGCAAGAGAGGAAAAGGTAGATTTCTCAGCGTATCACACGCAAGAGAAGAAAGGCAGACCTCTCAGCATATCACATGCAAGAGAGGAAAAGGTAGATTTCTCAGCGTATCACACGCAAGAGAAGAAAGGCAGACCTCTCAGCATATCACATGCAAGAGAGGAAAAGGTAGATTTCTCAGCGTATCACACGCAAGAGAAGAAAGGCAGACCTCTCAGCATATCACATGCAAGAGAGGAAAGATCAACAATGTAAGTGAAAAGGTGCATAACCATACAGGTAGATGTGCATAACAATGCAACGAATGAGCATAACAATGCTAGATAGATGTGCATAACCATGCAGGTAGATGTGCATAACAATGCAGGTAGAGTGTGCATAACAATGCAAGTGAAAAAGGTGCATAACAATGCGAGATAGATGTGCATATCAATGCAACGAATGAGCATAACAATGCTAGATAGATGTGCATAACAATGCAACGAATGAGCATAACAATGCTAGATAGCTGTGCATAACAATGCAACGAATGAGTATGACAATGCCGGTGGAACGCGCGTGACAACGCCCGTGGGACATGCATAACAATGCAGTTGGAACGTGCATCACAATGCAAGTGGAAGTGGGTGCATAACAATGCAGTTGGAACGTGCATCACAATGCATATTTGAAACAAAATGCCGAATAAGGGAATACAAGCCTTAAGGAGACCAAACTCCAAACGCAACCTCCGATTTACCTCTTGGAGGGGTCACGATTCATTCCAAAAAGGATACACCTCGTGCGCGCCGACTGACGATGAGCTACACATCGAAGACATGATTTGAAAGTTCCGCAGAAACATTTTGGGCTGAAAAGAGTGGGTTCTTCTTGCACTTTCTCGATTGTACTTCCAAACGGCAGTTACTACCTCTCCTTCCTGGCCATGTTCACAACTTTCCCTATTCTCCAACGGGGTGACAGACTAGGTTGATTCAGTATCCAGAATTGAGGCGCATTCACATGCTATCTCAATCTATGGGGCTGCCATACAGATTTCAAGTCGAGGATAGACCCCTGGGTATTCAAACCAGACTTTAGTCTCGGAAATCCCGAACCTTTGCGTTCTAGGCAAAAGCCATTCGAACTCTAGTTTCCACCGTCGCAGTTGGTCTCCTAGGAACTCATTGCAAACACAGTCTAGGAACTCATTGCAAACACAGTCAAGATGCATCTGGCAGGGGCTGGTACTCAGAGAGAGCATTTCTGATTGCCATTCTGGCTTGAGGCAGACTTAATCTTGAGCTTGGGGTAGAGGCACACTCATACTTCGGAGCATTGACAAGACCTGACGAAGTGCATACGGAATGCGATCTCGGAGCTTACTGAAGTTGAAACAAACTCAGATGCCCGACATTTTCCTTTTTTGCTTTTGCTTTGCAGTCCGGAACCATTATAGCTTCAGATAGGTCTTGGTTTCACTGTTCTCATATGACCTGGGTTGAACCCTGCGGTTTTATGAAAGAACAAATACTGTTTTGAACAAATGTGGAGAACGGCACGGCACTCGGAGCACAAAATGATTTTATTTTCGAAATTGAGAGATGAGTTTTCGACTAGGTATTGAGCCTACGACTGAACACAGCAAAACGACTCAACAAGGAAATAAAAGGCACACAACCTAGACACATCGAGTAACACTCGAAACGACCCAAAACAAAATCGAGATAAAACAAAAAGACACGACACTCAGACGTGCACAGGGAGCCTGTTTCACCGGGTAGTGTTTCCCACCCTTTCTCATTTGTGGTTCTCACATCACTCGGCCCTCAAGCTCTGTTTTTCTGAAAAAGCCCTTTTCTCACTTTTTCTCTCATCGCACATCTCTCTATTCTTCAATCTCTCATTTTTCATCCCTCCCCTGGGTGGTTGATAGATAAACAGCAAGTTGTGGGCTCGTGCCCCTAGCATTCTGCTAGATTCTTCTTCTTCTGCACGCAGCTAGTGAGTTTCTCCCACAGAGGGGCTGTGCTACAACTGGGTGTGTAGCAAATCTGTAGCTGACATCGATTGATGATGCTCTGCTTGGAGTTCGGACGTGATCAGATCTGTCCAGATGAGGGAGTGGAATCTCTGGTCTCATTCCAGTTCGTGCTTCGCACTTGGCTTGATACCTCGTTGCTCGGAGGATGTGAGAGCTTTCAGCCTTTTGTTGTGCCCTTCAGTTGTGCCTTTTCTGGCAGGTAGAGTGCCCTTCTTGGCAAGTATTTTGACAAAGGGGAAAAGACAGAACTCCTGACTCGACTGCGCCCCTAGTTCATCATTTTGACCATTTTTTGTTTTTTTTTTTTTTTGCTTTCTACTAAAACAATTTTGACCCACATGAGAGTTAGATTAACATGCTTGTTCAATTTTTGATTTGAAATCATGCAAGTCAGGCTATGAGCACTGAAAATTTTCCTTTTTTGGGTCCAAGAAATGGTCCAGTTTTTGGAAAAGATGGAACAATTTTCGAGAAAATTAGTCAACCTCAGTAAAAATTCTCAAAAACTATTTTTGCAAACGGCCACTTGCTCAACGAGCATGAAACCTACTCCTGAGATGCACAACCTCGGATCCAAAGGAAAACTGCCCCGTGCTTGAAGAGAGCTGCACGGCAACGGAAAGTTGCCCCTTGTTTGAACGGCACCGCGGCGCATTGAATGGCAACGGAAAGTTGCCCCTTGTTTGGATGGCACCGCAGCGCGTTGAATGGCAACGGAAAGCTGCCCCTTGTTTGAATGGCACCGCAGCGCATTGTAGTCAGTCCTCAGAGTGCTGAACGCAACCAAACTCTCGGATACAGTGAAGACAAAAATGACTAGAACCATTGCATGGACACAATCAAATTTGAAGTGTTTTACGGCTGGACTTCAGAATGAAGTTGCCTACGTATCCCAAAGATGGGAATCAAGCCTTACGTAGTTCGGGGTTAAGGTACACTCGGGTATTTAACCTCTCCTTTTATGCTCTAACTTTTGCCAAGGCGCCCGTTGCAGGTTTTCAACCTTGCAAGCTTTGTTCTTCTTTCTTTTTCATTTCTTTTCTTCTTTCTTTTTTTTTTCTTTCTCTCTTTTTTTTTTTCTTTTCTTCTTTTTTCTTTTTTCCTCTTTTTTTTTTTTTTTTTCTTTTTGCTTTTTGTATATATCTTTTCTTGCTCTAACTTTTGCCTGGGTCACCCTTTCCGGGTTTTCGGCCCAGCGAGCCTCTCAAAGGGTAAAAGTGTAACAAGTCCATGCCAAATGGTTTTAGGATCTCGAAGCCATCCGTATCCAAGAGAGTGGCTGTTGTTTTGCAAGAGGATTCATCTTCGGCTCTTTGAGCACATCTGACACCTTTGCCCTTAGTTCAAAGGGTACTTCTGTTCTAGCTTTGCAAGCTTCTTCTGATGAGGTCTGATCTTCTTGATCTGACTTTGGTGCCTCTTGTTCGAGGGCTGTTTCAAATCTGGCCACACAGGCCTCATATCGTGATTGACCGTTGAACACTCTGAATCCAAGGTCAAGGTTTGGAAGCAAAGGGGTTGAGTCTCGAGGCTGAGAGCGATCCTAGGCTGCAGAATCTCAAGAGCGATTCCACACAGGTCTTCGCAGGACCGCGCAAAACATTTTGTTTTTGAAAATTTTTAAGAAAGCGACAAATCACTCGCGCTGAAGATAGTGTGAAACCAGTCTGGATCAAGCCAGGGTCCTTCTCAGTACTCACGCTAACAAGCATGATTTCATTCATTAAGGGCTTAGCACGCCTCTCTTTTTCTCAGTTTGATCAAATTTTGCAAAACCCGAGGAATTCCTTCCTCTTCGTTTTCACCGCAGTGTTCAAAAAGTTTTGGAAAACTTAGGTCATGCAATGAATTCAAGGCACAGAAAAGACACAGTTCTTAGTCAAATACTGTCACCTCATTCAGAACCTCCGGCATAACTGGCACAAGGCAGAAGCGAACACAAGGATGTGAAAATCACTGCTGTTCATTCAAAATCTGTTGGCATAACTGGCTCCCTGGCAGAAACAGACTCAAGACAAAACGAAAGGACAAACGCGAAACAAAATGGTGACGCCCAAGGTAACACCCCCCGGAATCACCCGACTTCTATACAACAAGACTGACTTGACACAACAAGACAAACCCAAAACAAAAGAGACTGACTTAAAACAAAAGACAGACTCAAAACAAAACAATAAGACTGACCCAATACCCAAGTCAGAAAGTACGAATTAACAACATTCGCGAATGTGCTCAAAACAGTGTATGCCATCCACCATATCTAAAGTTAATCGAGTGCCGCCCGCAGGTGATTCATCCCCCGATCACATCATATTATCCCCCACAAGTTCACTGATCAAGTGCCGATAGACTTTGCAGGACCTGGTGCGGGGATGACTCTGTTGTCGATCAGATCTTGTATTTCGTGGCGAAGACGAAAGCACATATCAGTGTCATGGCCAGCTCGCTGATGGAAGGCACAGTAGTCGGCTGGGTTGTGTGAGAGAGGGAGATTCTTTGGTAGTGGCTGCAGCTCCAGGGGCTTCAGATGCCCTTTCTTGATCAAAACCCCCAGAGCTTTGGATAGGGGCATGTATAGTGGAGTAAACTCCCTTTGGCTCTGAGGTGGGTTTTTGGCTATTTTCGAGCTAGCTCCGGACACACCAGTGAATGAGGTGGCTGTTTTTTGTGTGGTGGTGGTAACCATGCCCACGTCTGAAGCTCTGGCATTTTCAGCACTACTTACGCCTATATTTGCGTTGCGGTTGAAGGTCCTCCTGGGTTGCTCCCTGTTACTGTCAATCAAGCCCTGTTTCATAGCATCCTCAATTTGTTCCCCCATCTCATGCAAATCAGAAAAGGTAGGGAAGGGGAGCACGATCATTTTCTGCATTAGTTTGGGCTGGAGGTTGCGTACAACCATCCGTATCTGATCCTTATCCGTTGGCCTAATGGTCATCATTGAGGCCTTGGCCCTCCAGCGGGCCACGAATTCTGAGAAGCTCTCCTTAGGCTCCTGCCTCGTCGTCTCAAGATCACGGGTCGTAATCTCGATTTGGGTATTGTATGAATATTGTGCGACGAAGGCCTCGGCCATCTCCTCCCAGCTTCGTTTCACTGAATCCTCCAATTTGGCGTACCAGATGGCCGCAACACCCGACAGGGTCCTGCCAAAAAGGGAGAGCTTCTGTAATCTTGTCAAGCCCATCGGGCGCAGAACATCTGAAAACAAACTCAAGTGGACCATGGGATCTTCTGACCCGTCAAAACGGTCGATGTGAGGCATCTTGAACCTGTCCGGCAGTGTCACAACTGCGTCGGTGTACCCGTCCTCAATGTCCGGGATGGACTTTACCCCTGGGATTTCTTGAACAACTTCTCAAGCTTGCTCAATTTCAACGCTGTAGGGTCGACCTCAGTCTCGAAGGGTGAGTCCAGTAGATTGGTAGGTGTTTTGGACAGCTGGGGTAAGATCGGGGGCGGAGCTGCCCCTGTAGGAATGTCTGTACCCTCTTGGGTATTCTGAACATTCGTCGTTTCCCCGGGTGCGGGAGCTCCTGCTGGAGGAGGAACTTGTTGGGAAGCAGACGCGCCGCTTTGCTGTTGCAGCCTGGTGATGAGCTCAGCCTGCTGAGCAATGATTGCAGCCTGCTGCTTGGAAAATTCCGCTTGGCGGACAGCGTCTTGCTGCATGAGTTTCATACTTTCTTGCATCTGACGCATCATTGCCTCCATCCCTGACGTGTTCTGCTGATCCATCTAACTGACTGGTATCTATCCCTGCAGTAGAAACTGAGACCTCAGCCTGACTGTTCACTGGCGGGGTGGATAAGGGCTACTGATCTGGTAACTGGTGATCTGTGCTTGACTGGCCCTTTTACCCTGCCTCTGGCAAAGGAACACTGATGGCCCTTGAACTGAATCTCTGACCTGACAAAGTCTATCAACACAAGTTCGATGAACCTCGGGGGATATTGGAGCCTTCTGAAGCTATGGTTCCAGGACTACCTAGCAAAAGAGAAAACAGATAGCACCTCAGCTCAACTTCGCCAAAACAGATATGAGCATAACAGGATGACTGTGCCCTCTATTGAATTCTGCCCCAAAATTCTGCCTCAAATCTGATACCCTCGGGTAAAACTGAACCCCAAAATATTGAACTGGTGCCCGCAAGCCTGATGCCCAAACCTGCAAACTGATACATGCATTCCTGTAGAGACGCACTCTAAAAGTACATAACAAGCAAGTGAGAGCCAAAACACCCCTATGTTGGGGTAGGGTTTCCCTGTCCTATTTTGTCAGGAGCTAGGGTTTCACTACGCACGCAGCGGTTTTAAACAACCTATATCGGGTAAGCAACCTGTCCTAGTTTGGAATGGTCACTACGGATCCGATATGCACTAGGTCGAATGGTCAAAAAGGGTGCCCCGGTAAAACCGGGGTTTGTGTTCCCATACTGGCAGAGCCCACAACCGGTCAGCCTTATGGTCATGCCTTAACAAGACAAGCCTCCGGTAAACCGTTCAGGAATAGCAGATGGCAAACACGGTGTCCTAGGCGCACCAATGCAAATGCAATGCAAAGAAACACCAAGTGTAGTCAAAACCAGATATCATGAGTTCGAGTCAAGTTCTCTAAATCCCCAGCAGAGTCGCCAGAAACTGTAACAAGCCCGCGGGGGACCTCGCTACAGCTCGGACTCGAATGTTTCACGGTTCTTAATCTGAACCAAAGAGTCCAAATCCGGCAAATCGTTTTGAGAAAACAGATTTTTTGAAAGAAGTGCCAAACATGGACTGCTTTGCCAGATACAGAGTCGCCACCTAAATATTTTATTTTGGGAAATTTAGGAAACCCTGACTCGTTGCCTAAGGCCACGTGTCCGTCATCACCAAAGTTGCCTCGGCTCGGGAACTTGGGTACGATTGGGGAAGGTCACTTCGTGAGCACCCCCGCTCGCCCGATCAAAGATCGGCCTCTACTAACCATGATATCTAGTTTTGAAAACATTGTGTGTTCTTATTCCGGTTATTAGCCTAGATTTACTATGTGATGCGCACAGCATACAAGTATAGACTGGATCGCCTGAATTGGAACAAAACACTTCATGTTTGTTGTTTGAAAAATGGTTGATGGTGCTACCCGCAGGTAGGCTAAGACGTGAATTTGCCACCCTCGGGTGGGCTTAGAAAACATGATTTTGCCACTATCTAGTGGGCTTAAAACAAACATTTGATGAATTGTTCCAATCCAAATAACCCAACCTCCACCCACAGGCATTCAAGCAGTTATATCACATAAGCAGTTAGCCTCATGGTAAGCATGCTATTCATGGCAGTCACTCACACGCATGCAAGGATGCTAAAGCATAAAACTCACCGAGTACTCCAAGCCAAAACAGAAACTCATTAGAAATCATGCATGATCCTAATATACAGAAATGCCTAATGCAACACATGCAAAAATGCAACTATAGCAGGCTCGGCTATTCTAAACATGGCATATGGAATGCTACAGCTAACAAGTATTCAATTTGGGAATTGAAATACAAATGCAGTTAGTATGATGCGCCGAGCCCGGTGCATGCAAAACAGATGAATGAATGCAAACATGCTATCATACTGTATGCTAATTGAAACATGCCCTAATCTAACCATCATAAGCAGGTAAATAAAAGGGAAGAAAGACGTGGGGTTGGAAGACATACATCACACTCACGCACACTTATTACAATTATGCCCTCGCGCAGAGGGTCCGAATAAATATACAGTCCCGAATAAAAGAATAGTACAGTCCAAATAATACAGTCCAAATAATGTACAAATTCCTAATTAATTAACAAATTAACTAAGAAGCTGTAAAACTGGCATGCAAGCCAGGGACTGCCTTGATTCTGCTCCGGGTGATGAATGATGCATGTTCGGGTTGCCTTTGCGCGAAATCCATGACGATGCCCCAATTAGCCTCTGTTTGCAATGTTCTTGAAAGCGCGCCAAGCTCCGAAAAGTTGCTGATTCTTGATTTTGCTGCAACAGAGAGCAGGAAAGGGGCATGGCAATGTATTTTCACAAATGTATGCATGTCTCGATCCTCGTGCCACCAATCACGCATATCGATGCATGATGGCCGAGGAGTCGAATTGCACAACTCAATATGAAATGAATGCACATGAAAATACAACAAAACCTAACTCCATCATGGATAATCCGGAGTGTCGGTGACTGGGGAATTGAGACACGTTCCGTCACTCGGAGTACGAACGTACCTCGTTTCCGTGCCCGGGCTAACTCCTATCCCGAACACGATGCAATATGCATGATATGCATGAAATGCAACTAAGATACAATCCTAACATGCACAATGTTATGAAATGGCATACACATGCACGAGGTAACATGGCATACACAATGCACTAACATATACCCTAGCATACACAATGCTATGAATGAAATGGCATACACAATGCATAATGGACTTACACCAACATGAGTGAGCCTCAGCCACACTCACATAGGAGGCCATCAGATGAAAATGAGACAACTCGGATACGTGCACACGTGCACGCAAACCGAGGACCGACCCTAAGGCACGAAATGCCACTCTAACAAGACATGGCAAGACATGGGATATGATCTGCAAACATGCAAATTTCAAAGGCAAAATGAGATGCAAAACAGCCCCGAAACCCGGTAAAATGAAACCCGATGCATGAAACGAGTCCCAAAACACGGATTTTGGCGCATGAAATGGCCTATAGCTATACAATGCATGCATAATTTGAACATGAAGTGTAAAGACAGAAGCAAGGAAGCCTCAAAACAAGCATGTTTACAGTTTAAAGCATGGCCAAAAGTGAGCACAAGTCGGACTAAATTAGCATGCAAAAATGGCTCCGCAAGGGAGGTAATGAAGCAAGTCACAAATTCTGGCCCAAACAGAGAGAAGGGCCTTCTACAATATTAAAGAGGCTAAAAAAGATGATGTTTTACAGTTTAGAACCAGCCCCAAAACAGTATAAACAAGTATGCTCAAAAATATCATGCAAATGAGCCACAGAGGACTATAACATGAAGTATACAAAGGGTGTCTCAAACAGCCATAGACCCTTAATAAAACATGAAGAGGGGGTCAAAATAGGGCCATTTTTAGTTCGGACCAAAGTCCAAAAACAGAGCACAATAGGCTAATAAATCATGCAAAAATGGGGACCAAAGAGGGGTTGAATGGAAAGTGACACATTGAGGATCCCAAACAGTGATGAGCCCTTCTTCAATGTTGAAGAAGGGCTCAAAATAAGCTACTTCACAGTTTATGACAGAGCTCAAAACAGATTATATATAGGCCAAAAATATCATGCAAAAAATATGGTATCAAGAGGGTAATGAAGCAAGTGCAACAAGGAGGTCCAAACAGTGAGGGACCCTTAATGAAAGGTGAAGAAGAGCTCAAAAAAAACCTACTTTCAGTTTTGGTCGGAGCTCAAAATGTTCAAGAAAGAAGGACTAAAAAAAGACACAAAAATGAGCTAAAAAAGGGGAAAAGTGCTCACCCTTGAAAACCAAGTCTTTGCTGCCTCTTGGACCAAGAAATGTTGCCTCTTAGCTGCTGGAAAGCCCCTCCTAGCTGCTGGAAGGAGTGGTGATGTGGTGCTAGGTGGTGTGTGAAAAGGGGGGTAGACTTGGGTGTTTTGAAGCTTGAAGGGAGAGAGAGAGAGGAGATATGTATATGGAGCTCAAAGGGTTTTTTTCTAACCTTAAACCAGCTAGGGAGGCTGGTTTATATAGACAAAGGGGGAGAAAGAGGGGGAAAAAATGGGGGAAAAAGAATTCAAGTTTCCCCCCCAAAATTTGGCCCTCCGGATACAAAATCTGGGGTCAAAGAGGTCAGTTTTGAACTAAACAGGGTGCAAGGAGCAAGGCCGGCCAGGTTTTGAAACTGCAGGTGGCCGGCCGGCTCTCCCCATGGCCGGCCGGCCAGAGGTCAAAAGTGTCAAGGTGATTTATGGCCGACCACCACAGATTGTGGGCCTCCCATGTGTGCCCTCAACACAGGTATGTGGTCAAAAATTGGCAACTGTAAACCAGGAGAGAGAACAAGCCATTTTTCAAAGGGGTTCAAAAGGTTCAACAGCAATTACTGGCCGGCCATCAAATATTGGTGGCCTCCCAGATGTGTACATCACAAATATGGGTTTAGGGTTGAAGAAAGTGGCCCTAGGGTGGTCAACATTGGCTTTGAAGTGTGAAAAACGGGCGTCGGAGGGCGATGAAGGAAATATAACTGGTTGCTGGAACAATTACTGGCCTCCCACCCTTCTACGCCTTCCTGGTGATGAAACAGAGGTCCCTGCCAAAAATGAACGAAAACCGATGCAAAAGAAGGTTCGGGGGCCGAGACGCGCAGTCCGAGGCCCCTGAAAACTGCCTGTTGGCACCGACAGTGGTGTTCGACCACGAAGTTGGTCTCTCGGACCACAGTGTCCCTTGAAAGGGAGTAAATAAGATGCATGCCAAAAACCGGGGCAAACGGAGATGGTTAGGCGGTCTCGAACCGAGGCACACGGCCTGACGGCTCCGAAAACCGGGAACCGGGCTCCGAAATGGGAAAAATGGCGTGACCACGAAACGTAGCCCACGGCCACTGAGAGATGATCTACGAGACCCTCCCTCCCTCAGGGAAAAGAAACAGAGAGAAAACCGAGCCTGGTTCGCAAACGAGGCAAAGTACAGAAAGGGTTCGTAAGTTCGGAGCAAGGCTCACGGCCGAGACTTCTGAACTTCTGAACGAGCACGATATGCAATATCACCAAGCGCTCAATCGGTGACGTCTGAGTCTTAAGGTCGGTCAAAAATGGTGTCTCTACACTATTTATCGCACATAATCTGGATCAATATCTGACAACTCTTGGTAAAGCTCAACCCGAAGTTTCCCTTGATTAAGCTTGTAGTATGTCAATCGATTTTGCTCAGTTGTGGCCCAAGCATCTACCAAAAAACTCCTGAAATAGTTTCCCACCTTCAAAATAGTTGAATACTCTGTGGGTCGTTCAAACAAACGATAACTATAAAAATCCATTTGAGTAAGTCGATCAGTTGAAGGTCGATCATATTGAACATTCTACAATTTTAACTCAGGTTCCCATCCAAGCTCACCATAAGGAAATAATAGAACATAATGTAATGGCAAGTATGCTGGGTGACATTCATTAATTTGCATCAACTCATTATTTCCTTGGAAATGTAAGATAATATCTCTCATTCCACTTACCTCTGTTCCATCACCTGGTATTACAATCGCAATCTCATCTGCAGTTGGTAAGTTATACCGACATCGATCAGTTGTTGAATTGTAATGAAGATGAGCAGGTAGATTGTGTCCCTCCGCGTCTAATTGATGTAAAATGGGATGAGCCTGGCGAAATGTAGCTACAAATGCATTGACTTGCAACAAACTATCCTGAATAGTTTTGAGCACATCCCTTCTCAAGTTAGGATTTCTATGATTACGAATTTCTAACGCTGAATCAGGGTCATAGATATACAGTTGAGCATAACTCGCATCCTGCCCTGGTTGTGGTTGTAGTGATCCTGTTCGATGTCGTAATTCCCCATGAATTGTGAATGATGTAGGACCCCTTCCACTGAGTACTCTAGGATCCAATGTAGCACCAAGACTCGTAAAAGCATTGGCTGCATTGTACAATCGAGTATAACTTCGAAAGGATTTTGATTGATCATTATTCCCATCATACAACGCTTGAAGTGATGGAGGAGGTGTAATAAGTAAATGTAGCCTAATCTTCCCTTCCAAACAGCAAGTTCCGAATAAGGGACGCTTTATAAATGATTTAGTCAATTTTTCATCTATCCAATGTAAGGCTGAACAATAAGGACATAATACGTCCATCTTGCCAAGATAATGGCGGCAAGAATTGTTGTGTGCTCGGGCATCAATTGATGTACTCATAAGCATATCTTCTAATTCATTATCAGTACATAGATCTTCTTGAAGAAATTGATTTATAGAAGTAAACCTATGAATATTTGTGTATAAATAAAATTCTATAAAACAAAATGGTAAGAATATGTATTTCAAGATTTGACATAGTAGTTTACCGATTCCTTTGTGCAGGTAAAGATGTGCTTGGCATAGAAAACGAACATGTAGAATGATGGGCAACCATTGTTCATTTTTGTGCCGAATGAGAATCTTCAGTTATTATTTCCCATTCCAGGCAAGCGCGATTGCGACGATTTGGTGCTAAAGAAGGGTGTATTGGTTGAATACATTCTTCTGATCCCTCTTGTTCTCGTTGCGAGCATTGAAAGTATGACTTTTCATTTTTTTCACACTCTCGTCGTGCACGTTGGGCCAATGCAGCTTTTGATATTACATTATCATTTTGTGCCTAAAATGAAAATATTTTGTCATTGGTGCAAAATATGTGAATATTTTGTCCTTAACATGAAATATCTTCTTGTTTATTTTGTTTCTCTTAATTTTGTTTTATTTTTATTTGTTTTATACCTTAATAGTGTTATCTGTATTTATTTCTTTCTTTATGCATTTTTTTTTTTATAAAAAAAAAATAAAGAAGAAATAAAAATCTATCATATTTAGTTTATTCTTTCATTATATAGTTTGTCTTTATTTCTTTTTTTTTTTTTTTTTTCCTATTCTTTTCATATGTTACATTATAAATGCACATGTATCTATGCTAAATAAAAATAAATAAATTTGAAAAACACATATAAATAATAGCAAATTATAGGAAAATATATTACAATCATTTTATGGGCAGAAACATAAAGCAACAAATTCACATAGTTTTGCTTCATATTTTTTAAAAGGAATATATACCACTTGACATGCATTTGTCATTCTCTTGTCAGAAGGAGCCACCTTTTCTTTTCCCTTAGACATTGGGTTGACCTTTTCTTTTTCTTTTGCCTAACAAATATAAATAAAATATTCAAAATATTTAAAAAAATCTTATATAAATAAAAATACATACAGTGTTTTACTTGATTTTGTACTTACCGCACGAACACGAATAACATTAAGGTCGTGCTCATCACGGATGACCACACCAACATTTCTAGATGGGGTTGTAGGAGCAGGCCTACAAAAATGGATTGTGAATAAATTAAAATATGTATAATAAAGTGGTAATAGTAAGAGTACATATTTCAAGAATTAAACAGAGTTGTTTACCAATTGGGTGTTACAGAAGTTTGTCTTGGGTTAATACATTCATTTGATCTCTCTCGTTCTCGTCGCAAGCGTTGTCCTAATTGGTATGCAGAACATGAGTTTTGATTTTTTTCACGTTCTCGCCGTGCACGTTGAGCCAATTGAGCTTTTGATAACACATTATCATTGTGTGCCTAAAATGAGAATATTATATAATTAGGTGCATAAAATGTGAAGATTGTCCCATCTCTTGCTTCCCTTTTATCATGTATTTGTTATCAAAAGTTTAACTAACTTTTCTTCTTTGCTCGGTTGAGTTGTTAGTCACATAAGAACCAATGCGTGTATTGATAAAATTTAAAAAGGGAGGAAAAAAACTCATGGAATTTCACCAAATGCCAAAAAGACACTATCCATCTAGTGTATACCAGTGCCTAAAGGCACGGTGTAAATAATATTGGTACACATATTCTACAAAAATCAATTAACATAAATTATTAATATTGGTATCACATCCTTTACAAAAAAATTAATTCAAAATGATAATAATTTCATTGTTACAGAAATCAATTATAAGTAAAATTAAAATTAAAAAAAATCTATATTATATAATTAAAAACTTTATTTCATTTTTCGTTTTCTTCTCTTATATGTTTATTATGATATGTTGTAAATGCAACATGTGTTCAAATTAATGTTCAGACAAATGCATTAACATGTTATACAAATGCTTACTTTAACATGGTTTAGAAAAATATTTTACAATCAGTCAAAACAATTGAATAAATATTTTAAAAACAATAACTCATAAAAATATATATAAAAAAGAGTTTATGACACTATGCAATTCTTACAAAAATCTATATAAAAAAAATTAATAAATATTCGAAAAACAAACTTTTTAAAAATGTTGAGAAACCATACTACGGGATTTGCATGTTCATTTCCTTTGCCAGAAGGGATAGCCTTTTCTGTCTCCTTTGATATTGCTTTGTGTTTTTCTTTTTCTTTCCCCATAAAAATAAGTAGAATATATAATTCAAATATATTTTTAAAATGATAAGAAAATGCATGCGAATATAAGTTACTTCTAGGCTTACCTCACGAATGCGAATAGTATTAAGGTCACGCTCATCGCGGACAACAACATTAACATTTCTTTCTTGAAGAAATTGAATCTATATATACAAAAACTTTAGAGTGATAAATAAAATTTTGTACACATAAATAAGAAAAAAAAATCATTTCTTTCTTGATATTACCGTTCGGCGTAAGTCTTCATCCACCTATAAAATATGAGGGAAAAAACATTTATTAGAAGAAAATTAGATATGATAAGTTTAAAATAAATAAATAAATAGGCCTTACATTATAAGAGAGGTATTTAAATTTCTATGGAGGGAGAAAAAAAAAAAAAAAAAAAAAAGGAACACTATTGAAAGAGTATTAAAAATAGTGATATTGTCCATAACTATTGTACTTCAACCTGAAATGTTTGGTTATATAATTATGGTGTTCGATGATGTATTTTAACAATCACATTAAAATGATAAAATTAAAATCAACCCTAGCAACATGAAGAGTATTAAAATGGGAACACAACAATTGTCCAAATTTGAACTCTTCTCTTCCCAACTGACTTCAATTTTATAGTGTTGAAATTAAATTTAAATTTATCATTATCATTTAGAAAGTCCAAACATAAACGTATGCCACAAAAAAAAAAAAAAAAAAATGTTTAATCAGCAATTTATACTAACTCTCAAGTAAAACTAACCAAGCAATTTATACTAACTCTCAAGTAAAACTAACCCAACACATTGAAAAATACAATGGAACATTTCTAAAAAAAAAAAAAATTGGAACAAACAACCCCAAATTCATAATGCAAAATAAAAAGAATACAATCGATTGAGGTGCCTTTGGAAGGCATATATAGTTAAAAAGAAAACTGTTTATACAGTGTGTTCTCAATCTATTGTATTACTTGGTGGAAGTAACACACTGGCTAACAGGAACAAACATATTGGAAGGCATATAAGAACACACTACAAAATCGATTGTGAACATGCTCTAATCAGCAGCAATGTAGGACCTATAACAGGTCCTATAACAGGGGACTATATGTCTTCCAAAACAATTAAAAACTAATCATGGAACTAAAGATATCCAATTAATTTTTTATTTTTATTTTTATAGATGATCTACTAAACGGACCTTACAATATGAACGTTTCGAATAATTAAAAGTTGCTCCTCATAACTTGAGTTTTACAAATTTGTTCTTAATAAAATTGATATCTGTAAATTCGTTTTTTCAAGATCTTTCAAATAAGACTAATTTTTTTTTTGGGCGAAAGTAATCACTCAAAATCGCCTTCCGCAGTTTCATATGCATAAATCTAAAAACAAAAACAACAAAACAAAACAAAATTTGTCCAAAATAGATTACCAAGTGTAAAGTTATGACATGTTAAAGATGTAATCCCACAAATGTTTTTTTTTTTTTAAAGTTTCAGGTATCTCTATCTGTCCAAATTGATGTACGTATTTTTCTATTTTGAAAACAAATAAGTTAAAATAATTTAAACATATAAGTAAAAATTTATTAATTAAAATAAGTGGACAGATAGGTTAAGAATATGAGAAGATATGTTAAAATAATTTGGACAAATAGGTTCAAAAAAAATTTACAAATAGAAAAAAAAAAATATTGACATACATAAGTTAATGTGGATAAATAAGTTCAAAAGAGTTGCAATATACATGGCTTAAAATAATTTGTACTGATAGATTAAAATAATTTGGACACATATATTAAAATTATTTGGATAGATAAGTTCAAATATTGGGACAGATAACTTCAAAAAATTTGGACAGATAGGTAAAAATATTGACATACATATGTTAAATAATTTGGACACAAAAGTCAACAATATGGGGACAAATAATTTAACAATATGGGAACAAACATGTTCAAAAAATTTGCACAAACATGTAAAAATATTAGCATACATAGTTAAAATAATTTGTACAGATAGGTTAAAATTATTGAAACATGTTAAAATGATTTGGACCAATAGGTTCAAATATGGGACAAAGTTAAAATAATTTAGACGTCAGATTCAAATAATTTGAACAAATATGTATATGAAGATGCAAAAAAAAATTCGCTTATGATGTTAAAATCTCAATAACTAATAACTTTACGCTTGTTATTCCGTTTTAGACAATTGTTTTTATTCCAATTATTTATTTATTTATTTATTTGTTGTAAGATCTATCCATTCAAAATTACCGAAAGTGGTTTCGAGTGCTTACTTTCTCAAAAAAAAAAAAAAATGTTATTTTGTTATTTTAATTAATCGAAAAATCAATCTATTATTTATTTATTTTTAAATTTCATATCCAATATTGATCTTATTATTTGAAAGATATCAGAAAGACAAATCTACCTATAAATTAGAATAACAAAATATTAATAAAATTTTTATATGCCTGGCATCTTTTTCAATTTTATTTTATTTTTTACATTTTAATAATTTACTGATTAAAACTCAAAATACTAACTTTGAAGTTGTAGGTCAGATTTTTAAAGATAGTCATTAGTCACTTTGTTCAAATTATGTCAAAAGTTACATATACACATCTATCTCCTCCCAAATCCTATCAAAATAGGACTAAATTGAGTGTAATTTTAAAAACACTTTATTCCAAAAATACAAGTGAATTGCCACGCACTGGATTGAATAATTTTTGGTTTCATTTCTCAAATGAAATAACTTAGTAAATGGGTTTAATTAGTTTGTAATAATTCTACAAACACATAATTTGCCACATGACAATCTACAAAAAAAAAAATAATGATAGTTATACACATCAAACAGTTGGGTCTGTTACTGAAGAGTTGTTCCATTTACATTGTTTTACTTGTAGGGGATTGATGATAGTAAAAATGGAGTTAAACCCATAGAAGGATAGAACTAATAAGAGGCAAGACCACAGAAATTAGAGAGGCTTTAGTTCAAATAGGTACTCAATTCAAGTACCAAATGCTGATAATTTCATGTCTATTAAGTGACCAGAACCTTGATGGAAAGTATTCTGACTTGTCAAGTAGGCAATAGCACTGATACAATAAGGAAAGCACCAATATATACATATAAGAGGCTGATGAAAGCATAATTCAATGGTTATGATACATGTTTATGTGACAGAGGGGATTGATGATAGTAAAAATGGAGTTAAACCCCTATAAGGATAGAACTAATAAGAGGCAAGACCACAAAAATTAGAGAGGCTTTAGTTCAAAAAATGGAACACAATTCAAGTACCAAATGCTAATAATTTCATGTCTATTAAGTGACCAGAAATGCAATAAAAAAGGAAAGAACAAAGAGAACAATGGAACAACCTCTCAGACCCATTCAAACAAACACTTAATGGGTGTGAAGCCCTGGACTGAAAAAGAAGATTAGAATAAGAGAAAGAGAAGCAATGGGTACGGAGACAAAATGGGTTGGGGATTAAGTATGTAGTAACCCTCATCCTCGTCTTAGTCATGTTCATGTGCATCTGCATGTTTTGTTTTGTTAAGCTTACACTTGTGGTTTTGACTTATTTTGCCTACGTAAGGTTCTTGTCCTGTTTTGCACCTATGTGTTTTGGCTTGAGTATTGTTTGTATGATTTGTCCCTTGCTTGGTGTGTTAAGCCGAGGTCATCTTAAGCCCAGGTCACACCTTTGAACCCCTTACACCTAGGACCATCTTGGAACCACTTTGGTTGACCTCCACCTTCACCCTGGCATATTGGCCGAGATGTCATCATCTAGGCCGAGGTGTGCATTACCGTGGCCGAGATATGTATCATCTAAGCCGAGATATTATCCTTTAGGTAATTTAGATCTTTGATCCCTGTACCTGGTGATCTTGTTCCTGGATTGGTATGACCTAGACCGAGGTGTGGCACATCTAGGCCAAGGTGTGACACAGCTAGGTCCAGTGTTATCCTTCCTAGCCGAGATCATTAAGACTTCTTTTGCCGGAGCCGATGTTATAACCCGAGATCCTCGCCTTACCAGTGTGCCTTTGTTACCTTGCTTGTTGTATACACTTTGTCATGCTCTTGTCTTGTCAGTCAGTCACCTTTTTGAGGAGAGCCAACCAGTCGTTGCCACGTGCCCCAGCAGAGGGTTAAGTCAGCCGGCAGTGGGAGTAAGCATATCATTGTGTGTCATATTTTGCATGGTAGAGAGAGAAGCTCTAGGAAGAAGAAGAAGTTCTTAGGGTGAGAACTAGATTTCCAAACTTGATCTTCGCACCTTGAACCGTTAGATCCGTGTTTTGAAGTTAGATTCTTGGTCTACTCTTGTTATTCTTTGTGTTGAACCGATCACATTGCATGATCTAGCATGATTCATGAGCCATGCATTGATTTAAAGCTTGTTTTAGAAAGAGAAAATGATGTTCTTGCGTTCTTGAAATAAAACCATGTTTTGATCCGAAAGTTTGTATCAAGATCTATGTTTTTGTGTTTGTTTTCATAAGGTCTTCGAGTATGGGTACCCAGGTCCATGTTTTTTGAACTCATCTCATGAAATCTCAGATTTTGAATAAAGAAGTTACGATTTTAACATTCATGTTCTCCATGTTCATATTCTTCATGTTCTTCAAAAGGAAAACTCAGATTTCTTTCCCAGACTTCATCCCCCTGAATGTGGTCGTCGGAACCACACCTCGGCCAAGAGGTGTGGGACCTCGGCCAAGACCTGGTTGGTACCCAACATGTTTTCCGAGATGAACAACAGTGTTTGACTCCCAACACATGACTGATTTGTTTTGACTTAGTTTTGAAAGAAGTGCCGAGATCATTTACACACATGTAAAGCTTGTCTAGAGATGCATTTCATATCCATCTTTGAGCATCTCTCCTTGAACTCTTGAAGTACATTCAATGGGATTTATTATATGCTTGTAGGCCTTGGATCCTTGCTTGTAATCCCCACACCCGAAGAGCTATGTGAGTGGTATTTTTAATAAAGCTATGTTATAAATTTTGATAAAGCTTTGCTTCGTTTGGTAAAAGTATTTGATCAAGCATGAATGATTATTCCTAGTTTGTAACAAGTATTATATTTGTTTTGATGACATTCTTGGAAAAGTCCTTAGTGCCAGGGGACTATAATGCAACTGCACCCTTGTTTTGAAAGTCCTTAGTGCCAGGGGATTATAATGCAACTGTACCCTTGTTTTGAAAGTCCTTAGTGCCAGGGGACTATAATGCGAATGCACCCTTGTTTTGCCACTGACGGTTTTCCGCGTGGGTTTGTTTATCCAGAATGTCATCCCTTGTATTATATTGATGCTAGTAAGCATCCCTTGAAGCTTTGAAAGATTTGACAGTTGAACTTGGTTCATCCTTCGATTTTATACAAGATATGCTATGTATTGTTTGATCAAGATCTTGAATATCAGTCATGCAAACCTTTATTTCTGATATCATTCACTGAGTATCCAAGCTCACCCTCTATATATATATATATATATATGTAGGTGACGAGCAGGAAGGCGGTGACGCCTAGATGTGTTTTGCATGATGTTTGGATTCATACTTTTGCTAGCATCTTGAAGATTATGCTTCTTGGCTTTGTATTTCACCTCTTTTGTACATGTCAGCTTGAGAAGCCTTTTGATCAAGATGTAATATGTACCTTATTTTATTTGTATTCAAGTTGTAAACCATGTTAAGATGTATATCATTTCATTTAATCTATGCACAGCTGTTATGGACTACTTAGATTTAAATTATTGCTTTCGCACATGTAAGTCCCATATGTATACTCTGATTGTGTGTGTGAATCCTTGTAAGTTGGCCTTTGGTGATCTCGGATTACTGGCCATCACGGTACCATTCTACTAGGGGCGGAATGGGGTCGTGACAGATTGGTATCAGAGCACGAGTTCCTTATAGTACGTTATTCACACACTTTGAGTCCTAAAGAGCTTAGGATTTCCCTTAGAATGATGTTAGGATTTCATGACGTTGCTTGCTACTTGATAAGGTGTGCATCATATCGGCATAATTATTTGTTACTTGCATACATGTCTATTTGCTCATTTTGTTTTAAAGTCACATTTTGCGTACTCCTACATCATGAGAAGGGGTAGACCACCGGTTGGCCGAGATCATCCTGAGGACAGATTAGACAGACTAGAAAGGTTGGTTGAAGGTTTGGTCTGTGAACTGAGACAGCCCAGGCCACAGGACGTTGGCACTACCTCCACCCAGGCCGAGCAGATAAACGGCCGACATGCAGTTCCGCCTCCGCCTCCTCCAGTGCCGCAAGTGCCTCCACAGCAAGCTTTGTATGGGGACGGCACGATAACCTTGATCAAAGAGTTCAAGAAAATGAACCCGCCGAGATTCCAAGGGGGTATAGAGCCGATGAAAGCCGAAGCATGGGTTTTGGAAATTGAGAAGTTGTTCGAGATATTTCCCAACACCGACGCTCAGAAGGTGTCACTTGGCAGCATTCACGTTAGACGACGACGCTCGAAGATGGTGGATGATGATTCGAGAAAGGTAACCCAGGGTTGACTTGGGCTAGATTTTGGAGTGTTTACAACAAGCATTTTTCCCCTCAGTGTCCGAGACCGCAAGACCACAGATTCCAAACTCTGACACAAGGCAACAGACAGTGCAGAATACGACCGTGCTTTTACCGAGTTGGCGAGATACGCGCCTCATATGGTCGATGATGAATATAGATAGGCTAGGAAGTTTGAAAGTGGACTTGCGTGGACCGATACAGGATCGAGTGAATATGCTCAACATGCCGACTTACGCCAGAGTGTTAGATAAGGCCATCAAGGCAGAAGCTAACTTGAACCGATACCAGAATTCAGGAGAGGGGCAGAGGAAGAGACAGAACTATGAGAATCGCCGAGTATCGTTTAATACCAAGAAGAAGCCGAATATGGGCAGTTCCAGCAACTCAAATCAGGAGGGTGATGTTAAGCCGACGTGTGCGAGTTGTGGGAAGCCACATCTCGGGATCTGTCGTTGGGCGTCAGGGGCTTGCTTTGAATGTGGCGAGATAGGCCATCGTGTGAAGGATTGTCCGAAGACAAAGACTGACGATGGTAAGAAGAATGGGAACACCTCGGGTTCGGCACAGAAAGGAAACGTCGGGAAAGGACAGATGAGGCAGGGCAGAGTTTTTGCATTGGTGCCAGGAGACACTCAGAATGCCGAGACAGTAGTGTCCGGTACCCTTTCAATTTGCTCTCAAGATGCATACATATTGTTTGATTCGGGTTCTACACATTCATTTGTATCTACTAAGTTTGCTGAGAAGTTGAATAGGGAATTAGAACCCCTTGATTATGTGCTATCTGTGTCGACTCCGTCTAAAAGAACTATGACTGTTACATCCATTTATAGAGCATGTGCTATTATGATTGAGAATGTTGAATTATTAGTTGATTTGATGCCGTTGGACATGATTCATTTTGATGTTATATTGGGAATGGATTGGTTAGTAGAAAACCATGCATCCATTAATTGCGTTTCCAAAAGTGTCGTATTGAAACCTCCAAACCAAGCCGAGGTTATATTTCGGGGTAAGGGAGTGGTACCCCCACCTTACTTGGTCTCATCTATCAAAGCTTATAAGTTGATCCAAAAGGGGTGTCAAGGTTATCTGTGTAGTGTACTAAGTAATCTGAATGGAAACGTTAAAATTGCAGACATTCCCGTTGTTAATGAATTTCCCTACGTCTTTCCAAACAATTAGCCTGGCCACTTAATCGATAGAGAAGTAGAATTTACTATTGACGTCATGTCGGGAAACCATGCCATCTCCAAAACACCCTATAGAATGGCCCCAGCCGAGCTTAAGGAATTGAAGCTGCAGTTACAAGAATTGTTAGATAAGGGCTTCATTAGGCCGAGCACTTCACCTTGGGGAGCACCAATTCTATTTGTTAAGAAAAAGGATGGTACACTTCGTCTTTGTATTGATTACCGAGAACTGAACAAGGTGACCATCAAGAACAAGTATCCATTGCCGAGGATTGATGATCTGCTAGACTAATTACAAAGAGCACGAGTCTTTTCAAAAATCGATCTCAGGTCGGGCTACCATCAGCTCAAGGTTAAAGCCGAGGATGTTGAGAAGACTACTTTTCGGACAAGGTATGGTCATTACGAATTTTTGGTAATGCTTATGGAGTGACTAATGCTCCCGCAGCATCATGGATTTGATGAATAGAGTCTTTAACATACTAGATAAGTTGTTGTTGTTTTCATTGACGATATATGTAGACACCCCATTTTTGACCGACCTTAAGACTCAGACGTCACCGATTGAGCGCTTGGTGATGTTGCATATTGTGCTCATTCTGAAGTTGTGGAGTCTCGGCTACAAGCCTTGCCTCCAGACTTCCGAACTCTTTTGTGCTGTGCCTCGGTTTGCGAACCAGGTCCCGTTTTCTCTGTTTTCTCTTCCCGAAGGGAGGGAGAGGTCTCGTAGATCATCTCTCAGTGGCCGTAGGCTACGTTTCGTGGTCGTAGGCCATTTTTCCCGTTTGGAGCCCGGTTCCGTTTTCGGAGCCGTCGGCCGTGTGTCCGGTTCGGGACCGCTTAACCACCTCCGTTTGCTCCGGTTTTTGGCATACACCTTATTTTCTCCCTTTTGAGGGACACTGTGGCTCGAGAGACCAACTTCGTGGTCAAACGCCACCTCCGGTGCTTAACAGTCAGTTTTCGGGGCCCCGGGCGCGCGTTTTGGCCCCCGAACCTTCGTTTTACATCGGTTTCGGTTCATTTTTGGCGGAGACCTTATTTTCATTGCTAGGAAGGTTGTAGAAGGGTGGGAGGCCAGCAATTGTTCTGAAGACCAGCTTTATTCCTTCATCGCTCTTTGTCGCCCGTTTTCTTCACTAGAAAGCTGACTTTTTCCATCCCCGGGCCACTTTTTCTGACTTTCCTCCACACCATTGTGTTGTGCACACCTGGGAGGCCACCAATATGGATTGGCCGGCCATTAACTCTTCCTGACCCTTTTGAACCCCTCTAAAAAGTTGGTTTTTCTCTCTCCTGGGTTACATTTTCCAGTTTTTCTCCACATAGCTGTGTTGTAAACACATGGGAGGCCACCTTTTGGGGGTGGCCGGCCAAAAAATCTCCTTGACCCTTTTGACCCTGGCCGGCCGGCCAGGGGAGGTGGCCTGCCGGCTACCTGAACCCTCTGAACCTGGCCGGCCAGAATCCTCTCTCCTGGTTCCGTAGTGTTGTACCCTCTGTTTTGACCCAGACCCCTGCCCGGGGATCTGCCCTTTTGGGGGGGGAATTTGAATTTGATTTTCCCCCCCCTTTCCTCCACTCCTATCCCTATATAACCAGCACCCCCACACCCATTTTGAGGGGTTACAAAAACTTGTTTGGAGCCTTGCATACAACTCTCCCTCTCCCTCTCTTCCAACCCTTCAAACCCTAAGGTTCTTGCACCATTTACACTACAACCCATAGCACCACACCTCCATCCTCCATTCAACATTTGAGGCTGATTTTCAGAGGTTAGGAGCTCCTCTTCTTGGACCAAAAGCTGCTGAAAGTTGTGCTACAAGGGTGAGTCCTCTTCTCCCTCTTTCTTGCCTTATTTTGTTCTATATCTAAGCCATACTTTCTTACATTTTTTGGCTCCGACCCAAACTGGAAATGGTCATATTTTGAGCTTATCTTCATGTTTGATCAAGAGTTTTTCTCTGTTTGAGGCCATCTACTATCTCTTGTCTCTCTATCCCTCTTTTAGGCCTATTTTTGCATGATATATTAGCCTTGTTTTTTGAGCATTTCTGGGCTCCGAGCCAAACTGTAAAATGTCTTGTTTTGAGCCCCTCTTCAACTTTGTTGAAGGGCTCTCCTCTATTTGAGGCCATCTACTACCACTTGTCTCCTATCTCTCTTTGTAGGCCCATTTTTGCATGATAGTTTAGCCCTACTTGTGCTTATTTTCGAGACTTGACATAAACTGTAAAGTGCCTTGTTTTTAGCCCCTCTTCAACTTTGTTGAAGGGCTCTTGGCCATTTGGGACCAGCTACTGTCCCTTGTCTCTAATCTCTCTTTTAGGGCCATTTTTGCATGATAGATTAGCCCTACTTGTGTTCATTTTTGAGAGTTGTCATAAACTGAAAAATATCTTGTTTTAATCTCATCTTCAAGTTTTTTTAAGGTCCCATTTTTTTTTGAGGTCATATGCCTCCTTGTATGCTTGACTGTCTCTTGTTTTGAGCCCTACACCTAAGCTCTTGTTGCATGCTTTGTTTGGCCATCTAGCCACTGAAATCCAGTGGATTTTCAGTGGCTTCACACTGTTTTGAGCCTCCAAATCAGAGGGGGGTGACCCCCTCTCACCTTGACTTGTTTGAGGGTCATTTTGGCCTTCCAAAGAGGCCCTATCTTGCATGTTTTGAAGTCACATTTCAGGCCCAATTTGGTGAGTTTTAGGGCTATCATATTTGATTTTCAGAGTTTTTTTGTGCCATGCTAAGTGTCCTTGATGCATGTGCTTAATAACCCCTTTGTATGCCCTCCAAAGGAGCCCCTCATTTGTGCATGTGTTGGCTGCCTTTCCATGTTTATTTGGGCATATTTTGGCATGTTTAGTTCACTGATTTTTGCTGGTTTGGTGAGTTCTCACTTGCTTCATATACTTGCCATGTAAACCATGTTTGCTAGTCAAAGTTGCATGCTATTTTAGTCCATCTTGCTAGCATCTTTTGGCCATGCTTTGAACTAGAAATGTTCATGTTTTGGGACTGCCTTGGTTCTGTCTTTATGCTTCATGATCAAATAATGCATGCTTTGTATAGCTATAGGTCAATGCATGTGCCTAGTTTTGTGTTTCGGGACCATCCATGCATCGGGTGCCATGTTTCCATGTTTCGGGATCATTTTGCATCACATTTCAGTGCTGGAACTTGCATGTTTGTATGCCATATTTCATGCCTTGCCATGCCTTGTTAGAGTGGCATTTGTGCCTTAGGATCGGTCCTCGGTTTGCGTGCATGTGTGCACGCATCTCGAGTGTCTCATTTTCATCTCATGGCCACTGATGTGAGTGTGGCTGAGGTCCACTCATGTTGGTGTAAGTCCATTATGCATTGTGTATGCCATTTCAATTCATAGCATTGCGTATGCTAGGTTGTATGTTAGAGCATCGTGTATGCCATGTTACATCGTGCATTGTGTATGCCATTTCATAGCATTGTGTATGCTAGGTTGTATATTAGTTGCATAGTGCATGCCATCTCATTTGCATTGTGTTTGGGATAGGAGTTAGCCCGAGCACGGGAAACGAGGGACGTTTCGTACTTCGAGTGACGGAACGTGTCTCAATTCCCAGTCGCCGACACTCCGGATTATCCATGATGGAGTTTAGGTCTTGTTGTGTTTTCATGTGCATTCATTTCATATTGAGTCGTGCAATTCGACTCCTCGGCCATCATGCATCGAGATGCGCGATTGGTGGCACGAGGATCGAGGACTACGCTCCCTGAAGAGTAGTCAAGCATACATATGTGAAAATACATTGCCATGCCCCTTTCCTGCTCTCTGTTGCAGCAAATCAGAATCAACAGCTTTCAGAGCTTCGCACAATATTCCGGGCTTAATTGTAAACAGAGGCTAATTGGGGCATCGCAATGGATTTCCGCGCAAGGCAACCCGAACATGCATCATTCATCATCCGGAGCAGAGTTGAGGCAGTCCCTAGTTCGCATGCTAATTTACTGCTTTCTTAGATTAATTTGTTAATTAATTAGGAGTTTGTATTTATTCGGACTGTAATTATTCATTTGGGACTGTATATTATTTATTCGGACCCTCCGAGCGAGGGCACAATTGTAATAAGTGTGCGTGCGTGTGATGTATGTCTTCCAACCCCATGTCTTTCTCCCTTTTATTTACCAGCTTATGATGGTTAGATTTAGGGCATGTTTCAATTAGCATACAGTATGATAGCATGTTTGCATTCATTCATCTGTTTTGCATGCACCGGCCTCGGCGCATCATACTCACTGCATTGTATTTCAATTCCAAGTTGAATACATGTTAGCTGTAGCATTCATATGCCATGTTTAGAATAGCCGAGCCTATCTTAGTTGCATTTTTGCATGTGTTGCATTAGGCATTTCTGTATAGTTAGGATCATGCATGGATTTCTAACATAGTTTCTGTTTTGGCTTGGAGTACTCGGTAAGTTTTTACGCTTTAGCATCCTTGCATGTGTGTGAGTGACTGCCATGATAGCATGCTTACCATGAGGCTATTTGCTTATGTGATATAACTGCCTGAATGCCTGTGGGTGAAGGTTGGGTTATTTGGATTGGAACAATGCATTGACTGTGAGTTTTAAGCCCACTAGATAGTGGCAAAACCATTTTTTCTAAGCCCACCTGAGGATGGCAAAATCTGCATTTTAAGCCTACTTGCGAGTAGCAAACCATCTTTCAAAAAACAAGCATGAAATGTTTTGTTCCAATTCAGGTGACCCAGTCTATACTTGTATGCTGTGCGCATCACATTGTAAATCTAGGCTAATAACTGGAATAGGAATGCATAATGTTTTCAAAACTAGATATCATGGTTAGTAGAGGTCGATCTTTGATCGGGCGAGCGGGGGTGCTCACGAAGTGACCTTCCCTAATCGTACCCAAGTTCCCGAGCCGAGGCAACTTTGGTGATGACGGACACGTGGCCTTAGGCACGAGTCAGGGTTTCCTAAATTTCCCCAAAATAAAATATTTAGGTGGCGACTCTGTATCTGGCAAAGCAGTCCATGTTTGGCACTTCTTTCAAAAAATCTGTTTTCTCAAAAACGATTTGCCGGATTTGGATCTTTGATGATTCTCGGTCTTGCATTGCACTCTGCGAGATTAGAACAGGACCGTGACATTGAGTCCTGAACTGTAGTGAGCCCAAATGAACAGAACGGGACTCATCCCTCCCGGGGCGTTCGGGGACGTCTACAGTTTCTGGCGACTCTGCTGGGGATTTAGAGAACTTGACTCGAACTCATGATATCTGTTTTGATTACACTTATGTGTTTCTTTGCATTGCATGTGCATTGGTGCGCCTAGGACACCGTGTTTGCCATCTGCTATTCCTGAGCGGTTTGCCAGAGGCTGCGTGCCATAAGGCTTACCGGTTACGGGCTCTGCCAGTATGGAACACAAACCCCGGTTTTACCGGGGCACCCTTTTGACCATTCGACCTAGTGCATATTCGGAATCCATAGTGACCATTCCAAACTAGGACAGGTTGCTTACCCGATATAGGTTGTTTGAAACCGCTGCGTGCGTAGTGAAACCCTAGCTCCTGACAAAATAGGACAGGGAAACCCTACCCCAACATAGGGGTGTTTTGGCTCTCACTTATCTGTTATGTGCTTTTAGAGTGCGTCTCTACAGGAATGCATGTATCAGTTTACAAGTTTGGGCATCAGGCCTGCGGGCACCAGTTCAGTATTTTGGGATTCAGTTTACCTGAGGGTATCAGTTTACGAGCAGAATTCTGTAGGGGCACAATCATTCAGCTCTGCTCATATGGGTTATCGTGAAATCAGGCTGAGATGCTCTCTGTTTTCCCTTTTGCTAGGTAGTCCTGGAATCATAGCTTCAGAAGGCTCCAATATCCCCCGGGTACACCGAACTTGTGTTGATAGACTTTGTCGAGTCAGAGATTAAGTTCAAGGGCAATCAGTGTTCCTTTACCAGAGGTAGGGTGAAAAGCTCGGTCAGGCATAGACCACCAGTACAGCAGCTACCAGCTCAGTGGTCTTTAAACAGCCAGGTTGAGATTTTCGAGTCTACCGCAGAGATAGATATACTGGTGGTTCAATTAGATCAGGACAGTATGTCAAGCTTAGAAGAGATGGTGCGCCAGCTCCAGGATAGTATGAAAGCCATGTAGCAAGACGCTGTCCGTCAAGCGGAATTCGCCAAGCAACAGGCCGTGGTCATAGCCCAACAGGCAAAGACAATTGCCAGGTTAGAGCAGCAAACTGGAGTATCTACTTCACACCAGGCTCCTCCCCCACCAAGAGTTCCCATACTCGGGGAGGCAACCCACGTCCAGGATGATACGGACATTCCAGGCGGGCCAGCTCCGCCCCCGGTTCTACCCCAGCTGTCTAAAACACCCACCAACCTGCCAGACTCCCCCTTTGAGTTCGAGACGGACCCCACAGCATTGAAAGTGAGCAAGCTTGAGAAATTGTTCAAAAAGTCTCAGGGGGCCCGCTCTATTCCTGATATAGAGGATGGTTATACCGACTCAGTGGTGACCTTGCCGGAGCGGTTTAAAATGCCGCATATCGATCGATTTGATGGCTCTGAAGACCCAATGGTGCACCTCCAACTGTTTTCTGATATCTTGAGGCCAATGGGTTTGACCACAGCCCAGAAATTGTCACTATTCGGCCGAACCCTGTCTGGGATAGCCGCAATCTGGTATGCAAAATTGGAGAACTCTGTGAAACAGAACTGGGAAGAGCTGGCTGAGGCCTTTATTGCTCAATACTCCTACAACACACAGATCGAGGTCACAACTCGTGATCTCGAAGTCACCCGCCAAGAGCCAAAGGAGGGTTTCTCAGAGTTCGTGACAAGATGGAGAGCAAAGGCCTCAATGATGACTATAAGGCCTTCCGACAAAGATCAGATCAGGATGATTGTTCGGAATCTACATGGCAAGTTGCTGCAAAGATGGTCGTTCTACCTCTGTTTACCTTTCCAGCCCTTCATGAAATGGGGGTTCAAATCGAGGATGCCATCAGACAAGGGATCTTTGCAGAAGATAATGAGCCTTTGAAGAGGAATGTTGCTCGCAGTTCCAATGCTACTACTGATGGTAGCACAGCTGCGAAATGCTCAGAAGTAGACACTATCACCACTTCCCACAATGACCAAAAACCAACCACTTCAACTCGGCCCCAGCCTGAAAATTCCATCCTCTTTACATGAGTCTCTCCCAAGCTTTGAAAAAGCTGCAAGAAGAAGGGCACCTAGAACCCCAACCCCTTTCAAATCCTCTTCCACCAAGATATGACCCAGCTAAATACTATGCCTATCATCAACAACACGGTCATGATACGAACCGTTGCATCCGCCTCCATCATAAGATTCAGGATCTTATTGACGAAGAGACCCTAGCTGCACCTAAAGGACCTCAGGTTAGTACTGATTCATCACCTCCCCATCTCAACCTCATCCATACACTACCATCCACCTTCGACCCCAGCATATACATCACCCCAGCCCATCTACCCAAGCCTGAGGTGTTCATTCCAGAAAGCATGGACTTATGCATGATGGATGCACCTGGACCCAATCATCTCAAACCCGTGAGCCCACTACTTCTGAGCTAAAAGAATGATCGAAGATCTTCAAAGAACTGTGACAGATCTAGCCTCTGGGACATTGGCTCCATCATCGACCACAGCACATGCTAGGAGTTTCACGACAGAAAGGCTCCCCAATCTTGGGACTGGCTGCATTTGAAGAAAGCCAAACCCTTGGCAAAGGGAAGCAGGTGGTAAGAACAAGGTAGGGGCAAGCATTGGTCCCCATGAACACCTTCAACGGGCTGTTGAGGCTTTGAAGGCCGAAGGACTAAACAAACAGCAAGTGCTTGCAGTGGTTGCAAAAACTGTGGATGATACTTTTGCCACTCAAGTTGGGGGTAGTCTGAATCAAGGGGCAAGCCGAGATAAGAGATGTTGTACCAGAAACACCCCTTTCAGCTCCAATCCTACACTCAGAAGAGATCATCAAAAGTCAGCACCTACCGACCCTTTCGCCGGTACATCCAACACAACCAGCTCACAACCTGCTAAATACCCACCTCGGGGCCAGAGGGTGTTCACCCCACTGGACATGTCTCTGTCAACGGCCCTGAGGGTCCTGATCGAAAAGGGGCATCTGAAGCCCCTGGAGCCACGGCCATTACTGAATAAACTTCCTCTCTCCCACAACCTGGCGAAGTACTGTGTCTTTCATCAACAAGCTGGCCATGATACTGACATGTGTCTTCGTCTTTCACTATGAAATACAAGATCTAATTGATAAAAAGGTCATCTTCGCGTCAGGTCCTGCAAAGTCTATCGGCACTGGATTGGTGAACTTGGGGGATAATGTGACCATGTGATCGGGGGATGAACCGCCTGCGGATGGCGCTCAGTTTACTCCAGATATGGTGGATGGCATGCACTGTTTTGAGCACATTTGCGAATCTTGTTAATTTGTACTTTCTGACTTGGGTATTGGGTCAGTCTTGTTGTTTGTACAGAGTTAGTCTTTTCTTACTGAGTCAGTTGGGTCTGTCTTGTTATACCGAGTCAGTCCTATTTTGTTGGAGTCGAGTGATTTCAGGGGTGTTACATCGGACATCATTATCTTGTTTTGTGTTTGTCTTTTTGTTTTGTCTTGAGTTTGTTTCTGCCTGGAGCCAGTTACACCAACAGATTTGAATGAACAGCAGTGATTTTCATACTCTTGTGTTTGCCTCCGCCTTGCGCCGGTTATGCCAGAAAGTTTGAATGAAACGACAGTACTCTTCATCTACTTTTCTGTGCCTCAAACTCATTGCATTGACCTAAGTTTTTCAAAACTTTTTCAAACACTGTGGTGAGAACGAAGAGGAAGGAATTCCTCGGGATTTGCAAAAATTTGATCAACTGAGAGAAAGAGAGGCATGCTAAGCCCTTAATGAATGAAATCATGCTTGTTAGTGTGAGTACTGAGAAGGACCCTAGCTTTGATCCAGATTGGTTCTACACTGTCTTCAGCGCGAGCGATTTGTCGCTTTCTTAAAAACTTTCAAAAAATGTTTTGCGCGGTCCTGCGAAGACCCGTATGGAATCACTCTTGAGATTGTGCAGCCTAGGATCGCTCTCAGCCTCGAGACTCCACCCCTCTTGATTTCAAAACTTGAACTGGAATTCAGAATGTTCAACGGTCAACCACAATGTAAGGCCTGTGTGGCTGGATCAAAAGCAGCCCGTGAATTAGCGGCAACAAAGTCAGATCAAGAAGCTTGCAAAGCTAGATTAGAAGCACCCCTCGAACTAGGGGCAAAAGATGCCAGATTGTGCTCGAAGAGTCGAAGATGGATCATTTCACAAATCAATGAGGATCGGCAAGAATGCCAAACCCCAGAAGGGGGGAAAGAAGAAAGTTTTGCTGAAGGACAGCCGAGTTCCTATCCACAACACTAAGGGCAAATTCAACCCCCCCATTGGATGGACTCCTGCGTCGTCAGCAAACGGCAGTCATTCTCCTGGATTCAGATGACTTCAAGATTTCAAAACCATTTGACATGGACAAAGTTACACTTTTATCCTTGAGAGGCTCACTGGGCCAAAAAACCGGAAGGGCGGCCCAGGCAAAAGTTAGAGCAAGAAAAGAAGAAAAAGAACAAAAAAAAAAAAAGAAGAAAAGAACAAAAAAAAAAAGAGAAAAATGCAAAGAAAAGGACAAAAAAGAAAATCAAAAAAGAAATGAAAAGAAAGAAGCAAAAAAAAAGAATCGAAAAGAAGAAAAACAAAGCTCGCAAGGTTGAAAACCCGCAACGGGCGCCTTGGCAGAAGTTAGAGCATAAAAGGAGAGGTTAAATACCCGAGTGTACCTTAACCCCGAACTACGTAAGGCTTGATTCCCATCTTTGGGATACGTAGGCAACTTCATTCTGAAGTCTAGCTGTAAAACATTTCAAATTCGATGTGTCCATGTAATGGTTTTGATAATCTTTGCCTTCTTTGTATCCGAGAGTTCGGTTATAATCATCGCTCCGAGGACTGACTACAATGCACTGCGGTGCCATTCAGACAAGGGGCAACTTTCCGTTGCTATTCAATGCGCTGCGGTGCCATTCAAACAAGGGGCAACTTTCCGTTGCCATGCAGTGTCCTTCAGGAAAGGGGCAATTTTCCTTCGGATATGAGGTTGTGCATCTCAAGAGTAGGTTCCGTGCTCGTTCAGCAGTGGCCGTTTGCGAAATAGTTTTTGAGAATTTTTACTGAGGTTGACTAATCTTCTCGAAAAGTATTCCATTTTTCAAAGCCGGACCCTTTCTTGGACCCAAAAAAGGAAAATTTTTAGTGCTCGTGACCTAACTTGCATGATTTTCAAAATCAAAAAGTTGAACAAGTATGTTAATCTAACTCTCATATTGGTCAAATTGTTTTAGTATAAAGCCAAAACAAAAAATGGTCAAAATGATGAACTAGGGGCACAGTTGAGTCAGGTGTTCTGTCTTTTCCCCATTGTCAACATACCTGCCAGAAAGGGCACCATACTTGCCAAGAAGGGCACTCTACCTGTCAGAAAAGGCACAACTGAAGGTGACAACGAAAGGGCCGAAAAGCTCTCACATCCTCTGAGCAACGAGGTATCAAGCTAAGTGTGAAGCACCAAACTGGAATGGATCAAGATGTTCCACTTCCTCATCTGGACATATCTGATCGCGTTCAAACTCCCCAGCAGAGCATCGTCAACCGATGTCAGTTGCAGATTCGCTACACACCCAGTTGTAGCGCAATTCCTCTGTGGGAGGAATTCACTAGCTATGCGCAGAAGAAAGAGGATCTAGCAGAATGCTAGGGGCAAGAGCCTGCAACTTCTTGTTTATCCATCAACCACCAGGGGAGGGATAAAAAATGAGAGATTAAAGAATAGAGAGATGTGCGCTGAGAGAAAAAGTGAGGAAAAGGGTTTTGCGAGAAAAGCCGAGCCTGAGGGCCGAGTGATGTGAGAATCACAAATAAGAAAAGGGTGGGAAGCAATACCCGGAGAAACTGGCCCCTCGCGAACTGAGAGGTCTCTCGTCTTTGTGACACGTCTATGTGTCGTGTCTTTTGTTTTGTTTGTCTCGATTCTTGCTTTGAGTCGTTCCGAGTGTGTCTCGATGTGTTTAGGTTGTTTACCTTTTGTTTTCCGTTGTTTAGTCTTTTTTTCGTAGGCTCAATACCCGGTTAAGAATTCATTTCTCAATTTCAAAATGATTCGTTTTGTGCTCAGGAGTGCCGTGCCGTTCTCCACATTTGTGCAAAACAAGATTTGTTCTTTCACAAAACTGCAGGGTTCAGCCCAGATCGTGTGAAAACAGTAAAACCAGGACCTATTTGAAGCTATGAAAGTTCCGGGCTGCAAAGCAAAAGAAAAGAGGGAAAATGTTGGGCATCTGAGATTGTTTCAACTTCTGCAAGTTCCGTCATTGCATCCTGTATGTTCAGAATGAGCAGTGTCTTGTATGAGCTGTGTGCCGAATAAACAAAATACTGTGTTATGGGCTGTGAGTTCAGAATGAGTTGTGTTCAGAACGGACCGTGTGTTCAGAATCAGCAGTGTCCTGCGTGAGCCGTATGTTCCAAAATAAGCAGAATATTGTGTTATGAGCTGCGTGTTCAAAATAAGCAGTATGCCGATACGAGCTGTGTGTTCAAAGTGAACAAAATACTGTGTTGACTGTTTCACTGTTTCAAGCTAGAATGGCGATCTAAAGTGCTCTCCCTGAGTACCATTCCCCGTCAAAGTAAAGCGGTTTACCGCCACTCACTCCATGAGGTGCTTTCTAAAGTGCCGCTTTGTTGTTTATTGCATTCCTTAAACGTCACGCTCCACATTGCTTGCAACATGTATCGTATCATCGCACTTATTGCATTTATTTGCATCTTGTGTTATCTCTTTGTTTATCCTTTTACGCTGAGCAGCGTTTGGGATCGTTGTCCTCCGGGACTTTCTCAGGTTGCGTTGTGCGCGCACCTGGGCAGTTGTTGTTTTGACCTCTTTTCACGATTTCAACGTGGTTTGAGTGTCCCGTTCCTTACGCGATTTCAGCGTGTTTGGAATTTATCTCAGGTTGCGTTGTGCGCGCACCTGGGCGGTTGTTGTTTTGACCTCTTTTCGCGATTTCAACGTGGTTTGAGTGTCCCGTTCCTTACGCGATTTCAGCGTGTTTGGAATTTATCTCAGGTTGCGTTGTGCGCGCACCTGGGCGGTTGTTGTTTTGACCTCTTTTCGCGATTTCAACGTGGTTTGAGTGTCCCGTTCCTTACGCGATTTCAGCGTGTTTGGAATTTATCTCAGGTTGCGTTGTGCGCGCACCTGGGCAGTTGTTGTTTTGACCTCTTTTTACGATTTCAGCGTGGTTTGAGTGTCTCGTTCCTTACGCGATTTCAGCGTGTTTGGAATTTATCTCAGGTTGCGCTGTGCGCGCACCTGGGCAGTTGTTGTTTTGACCTCTTTTTACGATTTCAGCGTGGTTTGAGTGTCTCGTTCCTTACGCGATTTCAGCGTGTTTGGAATTTATCTCAAGTTGCATTGTGCGCGCACCTGGGCGGTTGTTGTTTGGACCTCTTCTCACGATTTCAGCGTGGTTTGAGTGTCCCGTTCCTTACGCGATTTCAGCGTGTTTGGAATTTATCTCAGGTTGCGTTGTGCGCGCACCTGGGCAGTTGTTGTTTAGGTCTCCTCTCACGATTTCAGCGTGGTTTGAGTGTCCCTTTCCTCACACGATTTCAGCGTGTTTGGATCTTATCTCAGGTTGCATTGTGCGCGCACCTGAGCAGTTGTTTTCAAGCCTCCTCTTACGATTTTAGCGTGGTTTGAGTGCCCGTTCCTTATGCGATTTCAGCGTGTTTGGAATTTATCTCAGGTTGCGTTGTGTATGCACCTGGGCGGTTGTTTTCAAGCCTCCTCTCACGATTTCAGCGTGGTTTGAGTGTCCCGTTCCTTATGCGATTTCAGCGTGTTTGGAATTTATCTCAGGTTGTGTTGTGTACGCACCTGGGTGGTTGTTTTCAGGCCTCCTCTCACGATTTCAGCGTGGTTTGAGTGTCCCGTTCCTTATGCGATTTCAGCGTGTTTGGAATTTATCCCAGGTTGCGTTGTGTACGCACCTGGGCGGTTGTTTTCAAGCCTCCTCTCACGATTTCAGCGTGGTTTGAGTGTCCCGTTCCTTATGCGATTTCAACGTGTTTGGAATTTATCTCAGGTTGTGTTGTGTACGCACCTGGGCGGTTGTTTTCAGGCCTCCTCTCACGATTTCAGCGTGGTTTGAGTGTCCCGTTCCTTATGCGATTTCAGCGTGTTTGGAATTTATCCCAGGTTGCGTTGTGTACGCACCTGGGCGGTTGTTTTCAGGCCTCCTCTCACGATTTCAGCGTGGTTTGAGTGTCCCGTTCCTTACGCAATTTCAGCGTGTTTGGAATTTATCTCAGGTTGCGTTGTGTACGCACCTGGGCGGTTGTTTTCATGCCTTCTCTCACGATTTCAGCGTGGTTTGAGTGCCCGTTTCCTCACACGATTTCAGCGTGTTTGGAATTTATCTTAGGTTGCATGGAACGCGCTCCTGATTGATTTTCTTTGTTCTTCCTCCACTCACGAGCCCAGCGTGGTTGGCTTGTGTTCACCCTTTGCATCTATTGTACTCTCTGTTGCATCGCATCTATTATCTATTGCATCATATCTATTACATCCATTGCATCGTATCTGTTTTACTGTCTGGTCTAGGAGACCTTAAATCCTCCGGTCTAAGGAGACCTTAAATCCTGCATCTTTATTCGCACTGTCTTGTGCACTCTCTGGTCTAGGAGACCTTAAATCCTCTAAAGGTGCAATTCCTTTGGTGTTTGTCGTGCCCGAACAACTTTCGATGGTCTGGTATAGCCACCTACCTGTGTTAGTAGTGAGTTCCTAGGAGACCAACTGAGACGGTGGAAACTAGAGTTCGAATAGGTCATGCCTAGAGCACAAAGGTTCGGGATTTCCGATACTAAAGTCTGGTTTAAATACCCAGGGGTATACCCTTGGCTTGAAATCTGTATGGCAGCCCCATAGATTGAGATAGCATATGTATGCGCCTCAATTCTGGATACCGAATCAACCTAGTCTGTCACCCTGTTAGAGAATAGGGAAAGCTGCGACCATAGTCAGGGAGAAAAGTACTACTTGTGGTTCGACCAAGAAGAAGGGAAAGCCCCCCAGCAGCATGAGGCCCGATATTGTATGTACGGTTCATTTGAGGCTGGCATGACCAGACGAGCCGCACACGTATTATGTTCTCCGTGTGAGACGTAACGAGAATTGAATAATTCTCTTACATCCTTTCTGCGTGAAATGTAGTTAGATTTGTATATGCTTGCTTAAAACTGTTGCATGATATGCTTCATTACAGCTTTCTTTGCATAATCATAAGTTATGTTCGGCTTCTTGCATTGTCAATTGCATTTTGCCCCTGCCTGCGGGCACATTCTTTTGTTTATCTCGCTTGTTTGTCTGAGTCTTCGGCCTTGTCAAAAATGGGTCGTCTCTGGGCTTTGACATTCACTCCCGTCACTTATGACTTTCGAGTTCTGTCAAAGAGGGGCAACTGTAGACACCCCATTTTTGACCGACCTTAAGACTCAGACGTCACCGATTGAGCGCTTGGTGATGTTGCATATTGTGCTCGTTCTGAAGTTGTCGAGTCTCGGCTGCGAGCCCTGCCTCCGGACTTCCGGACTCTTTTGTGCTGTGCCTCGGTTTGCGAACCGGGTCCCATTTTCTCCGTTTTCTCTTCCCGAAGGGAGGGAGAGGTCTCGTAGATCATCTCTCAGTGGCCGTAGGCTACGTTTCGTGGTCGTAGGCCATTTTTCCCATTTGGAGCCCGGTTCTTGGTTTTCGGAGCCGTCGGCCGTGTGCCTCGGTTCGGGACCGCTTAACTACCTCCGTTTGCTCTGGTTTTTGGTATACACCTTATTTTCTCCCTTTTGAGGGACACTGTGGCTCGAGAGATCAACTTCGTGGTCAAACGCCACCTCCGGTGCTTAACAGTCAGTTTTCGGGGCTCCGGGCCGCGCGTTTTGGCCTCCGAACCTTCGTTTTACATCTGTTTGGGTTCTTTTTTGGCGGAGACCTTATTTTCATTGCTAGGAAGGTTATAGAAGGGTGGGAGGCCAGCAATTGTTCTGAAGACCAGGTTTATTCCTTCATCGCTCTTTGTCGCCCGTTTTCTTCACTAGAAAGCTGACTTTTTCCATCCCCGGGCCACTTTTTCTGACTTTCCTCCACACCATTGTGTTGTGCACACTTGGGAGGCCACCAATATGGATTGGCCGGCCATTAACTCTTCCTGACCCTTTTGAACCCCTCTAAAAAGTTGGTTTTTCTCTCTCCTGGGTTACATTTTCCAGTTTTTCTCCACATAGCTGTGTTGTAAACATATGGGAGGCCACCTTTTGGGGGTGGCCGGCCAACAAATCTCCTTGACCCTTTTGACCTTGGCCGGCCGGCCAGGGGAGGTGGCCAGCCGGCCACCTGAACCCTCTGAACCTGGCCGGCCAGAATCCTCTCTCCTGGTTCCTTAGTGTTGTACCCTCTGTTTTGACCCAGACCCCTGCCCGGGGATCTGCCCTTTTGGGGGGGAATTTGAATTTGATTTTCCCCCTCTTTCCTCCACTCCTCTCCCTATATAACCAGCACCCCCACACCCATTTTGAGGGGGTACAACAACTTGTTTGGAGCCTTGCATACAACTCTCCCTCTCCCTCTCTTCCAACCCTTCAAACTCTAAGGTTCTTGCACCCTTTACACTACAACTCATAGCACCACACCTCCATCCTCCATTCCAACACGTTGAGGCTGATTTTCAGAGGCTAAGAGCTCCTCTTCTTGGACCAAAAGCTGCTAGAAAGTTGTGCTACAAGGGTGATTCATCTTCTCCCTCTTTCTTGCCTTATTTTGTTCTATATCTAAGCCATATTTGCTTACATTTTTGGGCTCCGACCCAAACTGGAAATGGTCTTATTTTGAGCTTATCTTCATGTTTGATCAAGGGTTTTTCTCCGTTTGAGGCCATCTACTATCTCTTGTCTCTCTATCCCTCTTTTAGGCCTATTTTTGCATGATATATTAGCCTTGTTTTTGAGCATTTCTGGGCTCCGAGCCAAACTGTAAAATGTCTTTTTTTGAGCCCTTCTTCAACTTTGTTGAAGGGCTCTCCTCTATTTGAGGACATCTACTACCACTTGTCTCCTATCTCTCTTTGTAGGCCCATTTTTGCATGATAGTTTAGCCCTACTTGTGCTTATTTTTGAGACTTGACATAAACTGTAAAATGCCTTGTTTTTATCCTCTCTTCAACTTTGTTGAAGGTCTCTTGGCCATTTGGGACCAGCTATTGTCCCTTGTCTCTAATCTCTCTTTTAGGGCCATTTTTGCATGATAGATTAGCCCTACTTGTGTTCATTTTTGAGAGTTTTCATAAACTGAAAAATATCTTTTTTTAATCTCATCTTCAAGTTTTTTTAAGGTCTCATTTTTGTTTGAGGTCGTATGCCTCCTTGTGTGCTTGATTGTCTCTTGTTTTGAGCCCTACACCTAAGCTCTTGTTGCATGCTTTGTTTGGCCATCTAGCCACTGAAATCCAGTGGATTTTCAGTGGCTAACACACTATTTTGAGCCTCAAAATCAGAGGGGGGTGACCCCCTCTCACCTTGACTTGTTTGAGGGTCATTTTGGCCTTCCAAAGAGGCCCTATCTTGTATGTTTTGAAGTCACATTTCAGGCCCAATTTGGTGAGTTTTAGGGCTATCATATTTGTTTTTTCAGAGTTGTTTGTGCCATGCTAAGTGTCCTTGATGCATGTGCTTAATAACCCCTTTGTATGCCCTCCAAAGGAGCCCCTCATTTCTGCATGTGTTGGCTGCCTTTCCATGTTTATTTGGGCATATTTTGGCATGTTTAGTTCACTGATTTTTGCTGGTTTGGTGAGTGCTCACTTGCTTCATGTACTTGCCATGTAAACCATGTTTGCTAGTCAAAGTTGCATGCTATTTTAGTCCATCTTGCTAGCATCTTTTGGCCATGCTTTGAACTAGAAATATTCATGTTTTGGGACTACCTTGGTTCTGTCTTTATGCTTCATGATCAAATAATGCATGCTTTGTATAGCTATAGGTCAATGCATGTGCCTAGTTTTGTGTTTCGGGACCATCCCATGCATCGGGTGCCATGTTTCCATGTTTCAGGATCATTTTGCATCACATTTCAATGTTGGAACTTGCATATTTGTATGCCATATTTCATGCCTTGCCATGCCTTGTTAGAGTGTCATTTGTGCCTTAGGATCGGTCCTCGGTTTGCGTGCATGTGTGCACGTATCTCGAGTGTCTCATTTTCATCTCATGGCCGCTGATGTGAGTGTGGCTGAGGTCCACTCATGTTGGTGTAAGTCCATTAAGCATTGTGTATGTCATTTCAATTCATAGCATTGCGTATGCTAGGTTGTATGTTAGAGCATCGTGTATGCCATGTTACATCGTGCATTGTGTATGCTAGGTCGTATATTAGTTGCATAGTGCATGCCATCTCATTTGCATTGTGTTTGGGATGGGAGTTAGCCCGAGCACGGGAAACGAGGGACGTTTTGTACTTTGAGTGACGGAACATGTCTCAATTCTCGGTCGCCGACACTCCGGATTAACCATGATGGAGTTTAGGTCTTGTGGTGTTTTCATGTGCATTCATTTCATATTGAGTCGTGCAGTTCGACTCCTCGGCCATCATGCATCGAGATGCGTGATTGGTGGCACGAGGATCGAGAACTACGCTCCCTGAAGAGTAGTTAAGCATACATATGTGAAAATACATTGACATGCCCTTTTCCTGCTCTCTGTTGCAGCAAATCAAGAATCAACAGCCTTTCAGAGCTTCGCACAATATTCCAGGCTTAATTGTAAACAGAGGCTAATTGGGGCATCGCAATGGATTTCCGCGCAAGGCAGCCCGAACATGCATCATTCATCATCCGGAGCAGAGTCGAGGCAGTCCCTAGCTTGCATGCTAATTTACTGCTTTCCTAGATTAATTTGTTAATTAATTAGGATTTTGTATTTATTCGGACTGTAATTATTCATTTGGGACTATATATGATTTATTTGGACCCTCCGAGCGAGGGCACAATTGTAATAAGTGTGCGTACGTGTGATGTATGTCTTCCAACCCCACGTCTTTCTCCCTTTTATTTACCAGCTTATGATGGTTAGAATAGGGCATGTTTCAATTAGCATACAGTATGATAGCATATTTGCATTAATTCATCTGTTTTGCATGCACCGGGCTCGGCGCATCATATTCACTGCATTGTATTTCAATTCCAAGTTGAATACATGTTAGCTGTAGCATTTCATATGCCATGTTTAGAATAGCCGAGCCTATCTTAGTTGCATTCCTGCATGTGTTGCATTAGGCATTTCTGTATAGTTAGGATCATGCATGGATTTCTAACATAGTTTCTGTTTTGGCTTGGAGTACTCGGTAAGTTTTTACGCTTTAGCATCCTTGCATGTGTGTGAGTGACTGCCATGATAGCATGCTTACCATGAGGCTATTTGCTTATGTGATATAACTGCCTGAATGCCAGTGGATGAAGGTTGGGTTATTTGGATTGGAACAATGCATTGACTGTGAGTTTTAAGCCCACTAGATAGTGGGAAAACCATCTTTTCTAAGCCCACCTGAGGGTGGCAAAATCTGCACTTTAAGCCTACTTGCGAGTAGCAAACCATCTTTCAAAAACAAACATGAAATGTTTTGTTCCAATTCAGGCGACCTAGTCTATACTTGTATGATGTGCGCATCACATAGTAAATCTAGGCTAATAACTGGAATAAGAATGCATAATGTTTTCAAAATTAGATATCATGGTTAGTAGAGGCCGATCTTTGATCGGGCGAGCGGGGGTGCTCACGAAGTGACCTTCCCCAATCGTACCCAAGTTCCCGAGCCGAGGCAACTTTGGTGATGACGGACACGTGGCCTTAGGCACGAGTCAGGGTTTCCTAAATTTCCCCAAAAATAAAATATTTAGGTGGCGACTCTGTATCTGGAAAAGCAGTCCATGTTTGGCACTTCTTTCAAAAAATTTGTTTTCAAAAATGATTTGCCGGATTTGGACTCTTTGATGATTCATCGGTCTTGCATTGCACTCTGCGAGATTAGATACAGGACCGTGATATTGAGTCCTGAACTGTAGTGAGCCCATTTGAACAGAACGGGACTCATCCCTCCCGGGGCGTTCGGGGACGTCTACAATATATTAATCTATTCCAAGAGTGAAGTTGAGCATGAGAAGCATCTGAGACTTGCTTTACAGATTTTGAGAGACAGGAAGTTGTATGCCAAGCTTAGCAAGTGTGAGCTTTGGCTTTCCAGCATTTCATTTTTGGGGCATGTAATTAATGAAGAAGGTATTTCAGTTGATCCTAGCAAGGTTCGTAGTTTTCTGGGTTTGGCAGGTTATTATAGGAAGTTTGTGAAGGCCTTTTCGAGGATTGCAGTACCACTGACACAATTGACCCAAAAGGGAGTGACATACGAATGGACCGAGGATAGAGAATCAGCCTTCCAGGAACTCAAGACGAGATTAGTTACTGCACCAGTTCTTGTACTACCGTCAGGTAATGAAGAATTTCATATTTATAGTGACGCATCACATAAGGGTTTGGGTTGTGTGTTAATGTAAGGGGGTAAAGTTATAGCATATGCATCTCGTCAATTGAAGCCCCGTGAGAAGAACTATCCCACCAATGATCTAGAATTAGCAGTCGTAGTATTTGCTTTGAAGATTTGGCGTCATTACTTGTATGGAGCTTCTTGCCAAGTTTTCACAGATCACAAGAGTTTGAAGTACTTGTTCACCCAGAAGGAGTTAAATATGAGGCAAAGAAGGTGGCTTGAGTTATTGAAAGACTACGATATGCAGATTCAGTACCATTCGGGTAAAACAAACTCGGTGGCCGAAGCTTTAAGTAGGAAATTAGTTGGGAGTTTGACATGTTTAGCGATGATTTCAGTGGAGCCGATTATTATTGAGGAAGTGAAGACCAGGCAGATGGAGGATGAATTCCTAAAAAGGGTAATTGATGAATTTGTCACCAAGCCGAGGTCAGGGTACACCGTTGAGAATCAAGTACTTAAGTTTGAAGGAAGATTATGCGTGGCCGACGTCCCCAAGTTGAAAAGAAGAATTTTACAGGAAGCTCATGGTTCCAGATTTGCTATTCACCCAGGAAATACCAAGATGTACCAAGATGTGAAGCAAACTTTTTGGTGGCCGAATATGAAAAAGGAGATACCCGAGTTCGTGTCTCAGTGTCTATATTGCCAACAAGTGAAAGCAGAGCATCAGAGGCCAGCAGGACTTCTTCAACCTTTGTTAATTCCAGAGTGGAAATGGGAACACATCTCCATGGATTTTGTAGTTGGTTTGCCGAGGTCACAGAAGGGTATGGATTCAATTTGGGTCGTAATTGATAGATTAACTAAGTCAGCACACTTCTTGCCTGTTAAGACTACCTTTAATGCCGATCAGCTCGCTTTGTTGTATATGAATGAGATCATTAGACTTCATGGAGTGCCGACATCCATTGTGTCAGACCGAGATCCGAAGTTTGTTTCTAGATTTTGGCAGAGTCTACGAGGAGCTTTGGGAAACGAGTTGAGGTTTAGCACAGCTTTTCATCCCCAGACCGATGGGCAAATAGAAAGAACGATTCAGACACTTGAAGATATGCTCAGACTGTGCGTATTAAATTTCAAGGGAAGTTGGGAAGTGCATTTGCCATTAGTAGAATTCGCCTACAATAACAGTTATCAAGCTAGCATTGGCATGGCACCGTATGAAGCTTTGTATGGAAGGAAGTGCAGATCACCGATATGTTGGGCCGAGGTCGGAGATAAAGCTTTGATTGGTCCCGAATTAGTTCAAGTTACAACCGAAAAGATTGAGCTCATTCGACAAAGGATCAAAATTGCTCAGAGTTGACAGAAGAATTATGTCGACCAGAGAAGAAGGGAGTTAGGATTTGAAGTTGGGGATCATGTATTCCTGAAGGTTTCACCGATGAAAGGAGTTTCAAGATTCGGGAGGAAAGGTAAGTTAGCGCCTCGTTACATTGGGCCGTTTGAAATTCTTGAGAAAGTTAACCCTGTTGCTTACAGACTTGCTTTGCCGTCAGAACTAAGCCAAGTCCACAATGTATTTCATGTTTCGATGTTAAGGAAGTATATTTGGGACCCACTACACGTGATTGATTATTCCGGGATTGTGGTCAATGAAGATTTAGGCTACGAAGAGAAGCATATGAGAATTATTGATAGACAAGTGAAATAGTTGAGGAATAAGTCGATACTGATGGTGAAGATTGAATGGAAAGAGCATTATGGCATGGATGCTACATGGGAAATGGAAGAAGAAATGAAAATTCGTTATCCGGAGTTGTTTTCAAAGCAAGGTAAATTAAGTTTGGGGACCAAACTTCTTTAAGGAGGGTAGACTGTAGTAACCCTCATCCTCGTCTTAGTCATGTTCATGTGTATCTGCATGTTTTGTTTTGTTAAGCTTGCACTTGTGGTTTTGACTTGTCTTGCCTAAGTAAGGTTCCTGTCCTGTTTTGCACCTATGTGTTTTGGCTTGAGTATTGTTTGTATCATTTGTCCCTTGCTTGGTGTGTTAAGCCGAGGTCATCTTAAGCCCAGGTCACACCTTTGAACCCCTTACACGTAGGACCATCTTGGAACCACTTTGGTTGACCTCCACCTTCACCCTGGCATATTGGCCGAGATGTCATCATCTAAGCCGAGGTGTGCATCACCGAGGCCGAGATATGTATCATCTAAGCCGAGATGTTATCCTTTAGGTAATTTAGATCTTTGATCTCTGTACCTGGTGATCTTGTTCCTGGATTGGTATGACCTAGACCGAGGTGTGGCACATCTAGGCCAAGGTGTGGCATAGCTAGGTCCAGTGTTATCCTTCCTAGCCGAGATCATTGAGACCCCTTTTGCCGGAGCCGATGTTATAACCCGAGATCCTCGCCTTACCAGTGTGCCCTTGTCACCTTGCTTGTTGTATACACTTTGTCATGCTCTTGTCTTGTCAGTCAGTCACCTTTTTTAGGAGAGTCAACCAGTCGTTGCCACATGCCCCAGCAGAGGGTTAAGTCAGCCGGCAGTGAGAGTAAGCATATCATTGTGTGTCATATTTTGCATGGTAGAGAGAGAAGCTCTAGGAAGAAGAAGAAGTTCTTAGGGTGAGAACTAGATTTCCAAGCTTGATCTTCGCACCTTGAACCGTTAGATCCATGTTTTGAGGTTAGATTCTTGGTCTACTCTTGTTATTCTTTGTGTTGAACCGATCACATTGCATGATCTAGCATGATTCATGAGCCATGCATTGATTTAAAGCTTGTTTTAGAAAGAGAAAATGATGTTCTTGCGTTCTTGAAATAAAACCATGTTTTGATCCGAAAGTTTGTATCAAGATCTATGTTTTTGTGTTTGTTTTCATAAGATCTTCAAGTATGGGTACCCAGGTCCATGTTTTTTGAACTCATCTCATGAAATCTCAGATTTTGAATAAAGAAGTTATGATTTTAACATTCATGTTCTCCATGTTCATAGTCTTCATGTTCTTCAAAAGGAAAACTCAGATTTCTTTCCCAGACTTCATCCCCCTGAATGTGGTCGTCGGAACCACACCTCGGCTAAGAGGTGTGGGACCTCGGCCAAGACCTGGTTGGTACCCAACATGTTTTCCGAGATGAAAAACAGTGTTTGACTCCCAACACATGACTGCTTTGTTTTGACTTAGTTTTGAAAGAAGTGCCGAGATCATTTGCACACATGTAAAGCTTGTCTAGGGATGCATTTCATATCCATCTTTGAGCATTTCTCATTGAACTCTTGAAGTACATTCAATGGGATTTATTATGTGTTTGTAGGCCTTGGATCCTTGCTTGTAATCCCCACACCCGAAGAGCTATGTGAGTGGTATTTTTAATAAAGCTATATTATAAAGTTTGATAAAGCTTTGCTTCATTTGGTAAAAGTATTTGATTAAGCATGAATGATTATTCCTAGTTTGTAACAAGTATTATATTTGTTTTGATGACATTCTTGGAAAAGTCCTTAGTGCCAGGGGACTATAATGCAACTGCAACCTTGTTTTGAAAGTCCTTAGTGCCAGGGGATTATAATGCAACTGCACCCTTGTTTTGAAAGTCCTTAGTGCCAGGGGACTATAATGTAACTGCACCCTTGTTTTGAAAGTCCTTAGTGCCAGGGGATTATAATGCAACTGCACCCTTGTTTTGAAAGTCCTTAGTGCCAGGGGACTATAATGCAACTGCACCCTTGTTTTGAAAGTCCTTAGTGTCAGGGGACTATAATGCGACTGCACCTTGTTTTGCCACTGACGGTTTTCCGCGTGGGTTTGTTTGTCCGGAATGTCATCCCTTGTATTATATTGATGCTAGTAAGCATCCCTTGAAGCTTTGAAAGATTTGACAGTTGAACTTGGTTCGTCTTTCGATTTTATACAAGATATGCTATGTATTGTTTGATCAAGATCTTGAATATCAGTCATGCAAACCTTTATTTATGATATCATTCACTGAGTATCCAAGCTCACCCTCTATATATATATATATATATGTAGGTGACGAGCAGGAAGGCGGTGACGCCTAGATGTGTTTTGCATGATGTTTGGATTCATACTTTTGCTAGCATCTTGAAGATTATGCTTCTTGGCTTTGTATTTCACCTCTTTTGTATATGTCGGCTTGAGAAGCCTTTTGATCAAGATGTAATATGTACCTTATTTTATATGTATTCGAGTTGTAAACCATGTTAAGATGTATGTCATTTCATTTTATCTATGCACAGCTCTTATGGACTACTTAGATTTAAATTATTGCTTCCGCACATGTAAGCCCCATATGTATACTCTGATTGTGTGTGTGAATCCTTGTAAGTTGGCCTTTGGTGATCTCGGATTACTGGCCATCACGGTACCAGTCTACTAGGGGCGGAATGGGGTCGTGACAATGTAACTCGAGAATTGGATGCTCTGGACTCTGTTTTGAGCTGTAAAATGGGTTGTAATGGAAGTCTTTACGTAGAGAGAGAGAGAGAGAGAGAGAGAGAGAGGTGGTGATGATGACCAGTCAAATGACGAAAATAAAAATTCAAACAAACACTTAATGGTTGTGAAGCCCTGGACTGAAAAAGAAGATTAGAATAAGAGAAAGAGAAGCAATGGGTACGGAGACAAAATAGGTTGGGGATTAAGTGAACAAAGTGATCTTACCTGCGTGAAATCTGAAATTAAAACTATGATCTGAATCACAAAGTGATCTTACCTGCGTGAAATCTGAAATTGAATCAGTTTGAACAAAACTATGATTGCAACAATATGGAGAGAGAGAGAGAGAGAGAGAGATAGAGATAGAGAGAGAAGGAACTGAATCACAAAGTGAACAAAGTGATCTTACCTGCGTGAAATCTGAAATTGAAGATAGAGAGAGAGAGAGAGAGAGGGAACTGAATCACAAAGTGATCTTACCTGCGTGAAATCTGAAATTGAATCAGTTTGAACAAAACTACAATCGCAATAGTAGGGAGAGAGAGAGAGAGAGATAGAGAACAAAGAAGGGAGGAGATAAAGATTGACAAAGTGATCTTACCTGTGTGAAATCTGAAATTGAATCAGTTTGAACAAAACTATGATCGCAACAGTAGGGGGAAAGAGAGAGATAGAGAACAAAGAATGGAGGAGATAAAGATTGAATAACAGAGTGATCTTAAAGATAGAAGGAGATGAGACATGGGTGAGTAGAATGGAGATGAGACGTGGGTGAGCAGGTACTTTAGTGTTTGGGCGGGAAGGGGATTGATATATATTTAAAGGGGGTCATCTCATCCGTCTATGTAAATATACAAGTGAATCATGACCATTGAAATGTCCTAGTAGGACAATTGTTTGTAACATATTTTCAAAAACCTTCCTGCTTTATTATATAGATATTTAAATATTTAAAATTTATTTAAGAGCAAATTATATCGGTAGACCCTAAATTTTTCCTTTTATATCATTTTGGTACTTACACTTTTGATTAACACAATTTTAACTCTGAATTTGTTTTTGTTTTTTTTTTTTTAATCAATTTAGTCCAATTAACAATGTCATTGAGGTCTTTTACAAAAATTGATCATTCAGTTGGTTGAGGTTAACTAATTTAATTGATCAAGTGTACAATCTTGCTTTTAAAATCATGACACACGTCACTTATGTGCATATTTTTCACAAAATAATGTTAACAATTGTAGTCAATTAGACCAAAAAATTCAGAGTAAAAATTGAACCAATTGGGCATTGATTTAGACCTCCTTAAAACACACATCCCCACAATCCCCTCACACACATGGAGGTTGGGGATTGGGTGAGAAGAAAAAGAAAAAAAAAAAAAAAAAAAGTTAACCAATCAAAACTAAAAGGGGTGAAGGGGGTGACCCCAAAGGGGGTCTCAACCTTTATTCTTTATATATAAAGTTAAAATTGAGTAGTTGGATTTGAGTTGGAAAGTTTTAATTGGGGTTTTATGGTTCTGACAGTGTTGGCAGCATGGTTTAGTCTGAAGTATCCACATGTTACCATTGGAGCTTTGGCATCCTCTTCCCCAATTCTCTTGTTTGAGAATATTACTTCTCCATATGCCTTCAATAATGTCATCACTCGAGATTTTCGGGTATCTTCCTTTGTCTCTCTCATATTATTCATTAAGGTAAATTACAAACATACACTTAAGATTTACTTAAATTACAAATTACCTTCTGTAGTTCTAGAAATTACATTATACTACTTAAAGTTTCTAATTTCATAACAAATAAGTCATTTTATTAATAAATCATCAAGTTAATTAACAGTTTTTAATAATGTTAAAATTTTATTTCAATTAATAATTCAAATAATTTTATTATTGTATAGGTAAATAGTTAAAAATTTCACTTTTTCAATTAATTCTATTAAATAAAAAATTCTGACAGAGAGGTATTTGTAATTTTCCAAACCACAAGAAACAATTCGTATTTTAAACAAATTTTAGGTAGTGTATTTGTAATTTACCCTTTTTTTTCTTTTTTTTTTGTTACAGGAAAATCCTCCCTACCCTCCCGCAGGTCCAAGGTAGCGCCCCTTGCAGAGATCACCAAGGTGTTCTGTTGGCCGTTTCGAGCGAGGAGACTATAACTTGGGAACTTGAGATCACCAAGGTGTTCTGTTAGCCGTTCCGAGTGAGGAGACTATAACCTGGGAACTTGTCCCGACCTCTCAAGACAAGCTCCGCTTAAGTCAGGACTCGCACAGCGGGGGAGCATTGAACCCACACCAAGTGCTGACTAGACAACTTGAGGTCCTGTTAGCCGTTCCGAGCGAGGAGACTATAACCTGGGAACTTGAGATGTTCTGTTAGCCGTTCCGAGCGAGGAGACTATAACCTGGGAACTTGCCCCGACCTCCCAAGACAAACTCCGCTTAAGTCAAGACTCGCACAGCGGGGGAGCATTGAACCCACACCAAGTGCTGACTAGACAACTTGAGGTCCAACCTCTTAACCAACAGTGCTTCGCCCAGGAGATTGGCCCAAGGGGGAATTGAACTTGTGACCTTGGGGCTTAAACCCCAAGGCCTTACCACAATGCCACAACCCCTTGGGTTAATTAAATTACCCTATTCATTATAAGGTTACATATATATAATATATTGACCCAAACAGGTATTAGTGAATAATAAAAATAAGCGGTTATTTTTTGAGATTATATATAGATATCGTATGATATGACATTTTATACAATATTGATCATCTACTCTGTGGGGTCAACTAATATAATGTGATTAATGTTGTGTAAAATATGATTATCCAAGGATGATTTCTCTAGGAATGCTAATTATTAAATTATGTAAGTTTTTATTATATTTTATTTAAAATCAAAACATTATAAAAATTTTAAAAATGTCACTGTCACTAAACAGCATTTTTTATAAATTAATTCTGTGGGTAAATAATTTTCTATTAATAGATGACAATGAACCCTTGCTTGCGTCCAACAATAATGTGTTTGAGATTGTTAATAACAAACCAATAATTTTTTTAAAATAATTCTACAATATATAATCAAACAACCCAAATGGAAGGTTTTGTTTGCATGTAATTGATTAACTAATTAATTTAATTTAATTTTTCATGTGAAAAATCAGAGTGAGAGTGAGAACTGTTACAAAGTGATTAAGGGGTCATGGCAGCAAATTGAAGACACTGCAAACCAGCCTGGGGCCTTGAGGTACTCCGAAAATCATTCAAAATATGCGAGGAATGTGTTTGGTTAGGAGATTTGGAGAGAGATTTGGAAAGAGAAAGGGAAAAGGTGTGTGAAACTAGGTGAAATATATGTATGTTTTATTCATATTTCACCTACCTTTTCCATTTCCCTTTCTAAATCCCTCCTCAAATCCCCCAACCAAAAACAGCATAAGTGTTTCATCAATTCTCTCTAGGATATTTAAAAAAAAAAAAAAAATTATAAATGAATCAGCATTATCTTGCAGAATAAATTGGTAAAATATTTGATTAATTTGTTTCTTTTTTTTGGTTTTTTTTTTTAATGCTAATTTTCCACAGGAACTATATTAGTGTAGAGTCTTTGGTAGATTTTCTATATGGCGCATTTGTTTCTACGGCCGAGACAGATTATCCAACTCCTTCTAATTTTCTTAGTCCCATGCCAGCTTATCCATCAAACAGGTATTGATTTGTACTAATAATAGTATAATGATATAAAGAAAAATGCTATACATACTCATATTTTTAGCTATGATTCTTGCTTAACACAAATAAATAGATTTCACATGTATGATAAGAAATATAGGCATGCTAATACTATTTTAATACAAATACAAGAGAATTGGACTAAACTAACTTGGGTGCCTTGATATATTGAGTTATAGTCTATGTTTATGTAATAGTATAAATAATGTATACTTCAGTACAATGATAATTTTAATTTAATTTTTTTAATTTTAACTAGAAATAAGCCCTATCTATTGACACGTTTTGATTTTTTGATTTTTATAGTTTAGTTTTATATATGAAGACTAAATCTTATACATAACATGGAAAACAAAAGTGTCTTTGTTGGATGATAAAGAAATTTATTTTCTTAATGGATGATATTATTGAAGTTCTTGATCAGCCAATTTGAAATTATTATTTTTTTGATATAATCAATTTGAAATGTGAAATTATTAAAAGGCCAAAATGGAGAATTTGGTTGGGGTGGGGTTGAGTTTACAAGTCTGTTATTTTAAATTTCAGCTAGGTAAGTTCAAGTAGAGAAGTCAGAATTTTGATTGAGGGAGTTTAGATATATTAAAACAAATTATTTAGGCTAGTTAGAATACAACAACGTTCAATATGGTAAACATATATATATATATATATATTAAAATCATACTGTGGGGTTATATTTTTGTGTATCAACACGTGGCAAGGTGACGCCGACGTGTCAGCCGAGGTTCCGCGTGTTGATGGTAAGTTTCTGCTGAAGTAACCTAAGGTTTGCCGAGGTAATTACCGAAGCTATCTTAATCCGAGGTAAAGGCATCTTCTTTCCCATGCCTCGGCCTCGTCTCCAAAGGCCGAACTACCCTCAGAAGAATTAAGCCGAGGTAACCATGAGGTCGACCATACCAGCTAATATAAAATATTATCTTGGTAGGTGGATGTCCAACTATGTGGAGAAAATCATCATTTCACCAACTAAGTGGCCTCGAGGCCATAAGAGTTGATCGTGAGGCCACTAGAGGCCATGTGAAGCCATGAAGAGCTTTTGCCTGGAAAGCTGCCAAAAGCATAACAATGGGCTGGCAGCCAGCTCAAAAGCTGGCGGCCTCTCCATATATTTCTCCAGTATATATGGAGAGGTGGAGAAGAAGGGAGGGGGACATTCTGAACAGAGCATATACAACTACAAGCTAATTGTAACATTTACAATTACATGCTAAGAGAGTGAAAGAATTACTGAGAGTTAGTTGTAATTTTACCATTCATTCAATACAGAATTACCTCGGCCCCCCGTGGATGTAGGCATTTATTGCCGAACCACGTTAAATCCTTTGTGTCATTGTGTTATTATCTGTGCCATCTATTCTGCCTGTGTTTTTACCGCTGAATTACTAAGATAGGCAGTGTGATCAGAAAATTTCCCACACAATTTGGCGCCGTCTGTGGAAACGAAAGACAAATAGATGGCCAGCAACGCACAAAACGAGAAGGTCGGGGGCAACACTCCCGCTGGGAGTGACAGGTCTATTGACCTTGATGTTGAAAGAGACAACCACAACAACAAAGCCCGCAGCCAGGGGCACGAAGGGAAAGACGCCATCCAGGAGGACAAATACTACAAGGAGGATAACCTCCAAGTATGGAGGGAACGGTGCATACGAAGGGATGAAGAAGTCAAGGACCTAGCAAACAAGTTGGCCGACCTGCAGTCGGTCGTCAACTTCATGATGCAAAATAATGTCATGCAACCACCATACCCACTGCAGGATACGCCGATCCCAGCAGTTAAAAATCAGAATGGAGGAAGAAAGATAATTCCTGAAGCATCCCAACCCCAACATTCCAAGAGCAAGAGGCATTCTCAACCGCCCTCCGAGGAGGTCGGACGAGGGGAATCCAGACAAGAAAAGTCCCAGAGAACGTGCCATACAAAGGATCATGAAACCAGAGAACATCGGCATGTACAAAAGCGGGCTCTCTGCTTCGACACAACCAATGGAGGAAGATCAAAACGGGCACAAGACGAGGCCGAGAGCAGTATGCCAAAGGGACTCAGATCGATAGATAGCCGAGCTCCGGGGAGGAGCAAAGAAGATTTACGGAATTACCTCAAGAGAAGGGAACAGAATGCTGAAGCCGAGGTCACCTCACTCGTCAAGCCGAGGACGCCATTCTCGGGAGAGCTGGACAAATTTGAAGCTCCAAAAAGGTTCAGCATGCCGAGGTTTCAAATCTATGACGGTAAGTCAGATCCTAACTTCCATGTTGGATTATTTTTAAACTCCATGGCGTTATACAGTGGAAATGAGCCTTTGCTCTGCAAAGTATTCCCATCGTCCTTTGGGGAAATTGCATCGGATTGGTTCCACAAGTTACCAAAGGGAAGCGTGAAGACTTGGGAAGGCTTGGCCGAGATATTTGTGGCCAGGTTCGTGACAAACAAGCTACAGCCATTAAGGGTGGATGCACTAATGGCTCTGAAGATCAGCAAGGATGAAGGTCTTAGGGCATATGCAAAGAGATATTACGAGGTGTTCAACAGAATACCCGAATGCAACCAGGAAGTAGCGGTCGTGTCTTTCAAGAACGGCCTAAAAGAAGATTGTTCACTTCGGAAATCTTTGGCGAAAACATTGCCAAAGAACATGGAGGAACTCATGGCAAGGATCGAAAAATACGCCAGAGCCGAGGAAGATACATCGGCATCACAGCAAGTCAAACAGGAGCAAGGGAACGGCTCGCCGAAGCGAAGCCGAAGTAACAACGGATTCAGCAAGGCAGAGGTAGAGCTGAGGGCCAAACAAGCCGTGACAACTGTGTTCCGAATTCCAATTCAAAAGGTCTTAGGAAAAATTCGGAGCCAGCCCTATTTCAGAACACCAGCAAGACAACCTGGGGAGTTTATGGGAAGAAACGCGGACAGACATTGTTCATATCACAATGAAAACGGACATACAACGCAAGGTTGCAGAGCCCTCAAAGCACACTTGGAAGATCTGGTGAGGCAGGGCCACTTAAGGGGCCTTGTTGATGAAACCAGAACAAGAGAAGAACAGGAAAGGCTACCTCAGGCTGAAGCAGCCCCGCCACCGCCGCAACCCCGGGCGGACAGACCTCGGGTAGTAAATGTGATTCATTCCAAGGTGAATGAAAATGACGTTCGGGGAGAAACCCAGCGAGTAAAACATCTGCAGTATGTGAACCAGGTCGGACTGAAAAGACCTCGGCCAGAAGATTGCCAAGGTCCGATGATAACCTTCACCGAGGCTGACCTAGAGATGGTCCAGCATCCACATAATGATGCCTTGGTAATATCCCTCCAGGTTGGGGAGTGCCAAGTAAAACGCATCCTAATAGATCAAGGCAGCTCATGCAACATCATGTACGTTAGATGTTACAAGGAGCTGGGCCTTCACTCTGATGACCTGGAGCAGTCGGATGCCCCGATGGTCGATTTCAACGGAACGCCGACGTGGCCCCTTGGCGCCACAACCGTGGACGTACAAGCAGGCACAAAGATGATCAAGACTGAGTTCATTGTGATTGACACTCCATCACCATACAACATCATCATTGGCAGGCCGTGGTTGCATGCAATGGGGGCAGTCCCCTCAACATTGCAGCAACTACTGCGCTTCCCCACAGAACATGGGATTGAAGAAATCCGAGGAGATCAACTGCAGGCAAAGAATTGCTCCATGGCAGCAATGAAGACTACCTGCAATATTCGAGAACCAGCCAAGGCCGAAATTGAAGATGAGGACATGGAAGTCCTAGAGGATGTCGGCAAGGAGCCGGCCGGAAGAGTGAGGAATCACTGAAGAAAATCTTCGTTCAAAAGGCGATGAAGAGCGCTTCTTTCTTCTCGGCTCAGGCTTAGCCGAGGAAGAGGAAAGAGAACTAGAGGCATTTTTTAGAGCAAACATAGAAGTGTTCGCCTGGACACCTTATGAAATGCCTGGCATTGACCCCGAGGTCACGTGTCACAGACTGAATGTCGACAGGTCGGCTAAACCAGTGGTGCAGCGAGCCAGAAGGCCGACGTTGGTACACGTCGACGCAGTGGAAGAAGAGGTTGACAAACTTCTAGAGGCCAGGGCCATCAGAGAAGTCAATTACCCGACATGGTTATCAAACACTGTGGTGGTGAAGAAGAAAAATGGCAAGTGGAGGGTTTGCGTAGACTTTACGAGCTTAAATAAAACCTGCCCCAAAGACAGCTTCCCTCTACCAAAAATTGACCAGCTGGTGGATGCTACATCGGGACATGGAAGGATAAGCTTCCTAGACGCTTACAGGGGGTACCACCATGTACCCACCAGACGAGGAGAAGACAGCATTCAGCCATGACGAGGAGAAGACAGCATTCATCACCCCAAAAGGCCTGTACTGTTACAGGGTGATGCCTTTTGGACTAAAAAATGCAGGAGCAACCTATCAAAGGCTGGTAACCAAGATGTTCAAGCACCAGATAGGCCAAACAGTGGAGGTTACATCGACGACATGGTTGTAAAGACCAAGGAGCCAAAAGATCATCTTGCGGACCTAGCCGAGGTATTTGACATACTCAAAACATATCGGCTCCGACTAAATGCATCAAAGTGCGCATTTGGGGTTGGATCTGGAAAATTCCTAGGGTACCTGGTAACCAGAAGGGGAATAGAAGCCAGCCCAGATCAGATCAAGGCCATCCTAGATCTACAGAGCCCAACCTCGGCAAAACAGGTTCAAAATGCTCACTGGCAGGGCCGCAGCCCTAAACAGGTTCATAAGCCGGAGTTCAGACAAGTGTAAACCTTCTTCAACCTGGTAAAGAAGACTGCAGACTTCCTGTGGACCGAGGAATGTGAGGAAGCTTTGGCCGATCTAAAGAAGTATCTGACCACGGCTCCAATCCTCTCAACGCCGGAGCCCGAGGAGGAGTTGTTTTTGTACTTAGCTGTGTCCGAGCACGAGGATGCTGTGAGGCAGTAGCAGTAGTAATCCGAGAAGAGAAGGGGAAAGAAGGCTGTCTATTACGTAAGTAAAACCTTAGCAGCGCTGCTGAAACAAGGTACTTACCACTGAGAGAAGTTAATGCTGGCCCTAGTTATGGCCTCAAAAAAGCTGAACCACTACTTCCAAGCACACAAGATTGTGATACTAACAGAGCACCCATTGAAATCCCTGTTACAACAAGGAGACTTAACAGGAAGAATTGCAAGGTGGGCAGTGGCTTGGGCCAGTATGACCTGGAATTCAGGCCCAGAACAGCAATAAGGGCAAGTTTTGGCCGACTTTGTGGCAGAATTCACGCCGGAGTTCAACGAACGTCGGCCTCCGTTGAGCCGAGATGAACAAAGTCGAGCAAGCAAGAAGAATCCCAGCCGACAACAAAAGAGCAAAGAAGGAAAAGCTCCGACCTTGCAGCATCTACATCGGCGATTCATTCAGACTCTACGTCGATGGAAGTTCAAACCGACGAGGAGGGGGGCAGGAGTACTGCTGATATCCCCAGATGGAGAAATAATTGAACAATCCATCCGTTTAGGGTTCAAGGCCTCAAACAATGAAGCTGAATACGAAGCATTGATTGCCGGACTAAAACTTGCAGCAGCAGCAGAAGCAGATGAGGTAATAGTTTTTGTGATTCACAGTTAATGTGTTAATCAACAGGAGAATTTGCAGCCAGGGACGAGAGGATGTCGGCATATGCAAAAGAGGTATCAGATTAGCCGAGTTATTTCAGAACTGCCGACTTCTTCAAGTTAGCCGAGATGATAACAGCCACGCCGACGCGTTGGCCAACCTGGCAAGTTCAATGCAGACTGGGAAGACGAGGACAATTATGATCGATTACATGTCGGGCCCGAGCATAGAACCACGGAACACAAAGCAAGAGGCAATGTGTGTGGATATGGGGCCGAGCTGGATGGATGCAATTGTTGTTTCCTGAAAGAGGGAAAACTGCCAGAAGATCGCAAGGAGGCACACAAAGTCAGATTGAAGTCGGCAGGTTCAGCCTGACTGCGGAGGACATCTCTACAGAAGGTCCTTCACTGGACCCCTTTTAAGGTGCGTACACCCTTTACAAGTTGAAGATTTTTTATATGAAATTCATGAAGGGTTTGTGGAAGCCACACTGGGGCAGATCGTTAGCCCATAGGGCCATTACCCAGGGGTATTGGTGGCCATACATGCAAAAAGATGCAGAAGCATATGTGAAGAAGTGCGAACCGTGCAACGGTTTGCACCATTGATTCATCAGCCAGCTGCCGACCTGAATCCAGTATCCAGCCCTTGGCCGTTTGCCCAATGGGGCATGGATCTGGTGGTCGGCCAACTTCCCCAAGCAACTGGGCAGAGGAAATATCTGTTGGTGGCAACAGATTACTTCACAAAGTGGATAGAGGCAGAACCTCTTGCTAAAATCCGAGATGTGGACGTCAAGAATTTCATATGGAAGAACATCATCACCAGATTTGGAATTCCCAGAGCCATTGTAGCCGACAACGGAACGCAGTTCGACAGCAAACTCATCAAGAACTTCTGTGCGAAATCAAGATCAAGAAGAATTACTTCTCAACACCGAGTTTCCCCAAAGCAATGGACAAGCAGAAGCATCCAACAAAGTTTTTGGATGGAATAAAAAAGAGGTTGCAGGCAGCAAAAGGGAAGTGGGTAGACGAATTACCCAACGTACTTTGGGCATATCGGACTACGCCGAGAAGATCAACAGGGGAATCTCCCTTTGCCATGGCATATGGCACAGAAGCAGTCATCCCACTGGAAGTCGGCATCCCAGGGATCCGAACCCAGGGAGTTGAAAATGGAACTAATGACATACTCTTAGCCCGAGATCTGGATCTTTTGGAAGAACGAAGAGAGAAGGCTGCAATCCAGCTTGCAGTATACCAGCAACAGCTTGCCAGAGCTTACAACAAGAAAGTCAACCCAAGAGATTTTCAGGTCGGCGACCTAGTCTTGAGAAAGTGGTCGGGAACAAGAAAGAAAGATCCCAGGGAGGGCAAACTTGGCCCAAACTGGGAAGGGCCTTACAGAATTACCTCGGTGTTAGGTAATGGAGCATATCGTCTGGAGGACAATGAGGGCAAAGCACTGCCAAGACCTGGAACACTTGTAATCTAAATTTTTCTATCATTGAGAGATCTTCATTCTTGGCCGATGTCATATGATTGATAAAAGATGCTGGAAGACATGAAAAATGAGAACCCAAGTGGAATTAGGTTCACATTGGGGGCAGAGAAGATACAAAGCCTACTACTTGTTGAAATTTGTAGCAATTTACAAGATGGTCTGGCCGAATAACAAAGCCTACCACATATAGATGGTCTGGCCGAATAACAAAGCCTACCACATAATAGATGGTCTGGCCGAATAACAAAGCTACCACTTGTTGAAATTTGTAGCGATTTACAAGTTGGTCTGGCCGAATAACAAAGCCTACCACTTGTTGAAATTTGTAGCGATTTACAAGTGGTCTGGCCGAATAACAAAGTCTACCACTTGTTGAAATTTGTCGCAATTTACAAGTTGGTTTGACCGAAAACAAAGCTTAGCTTCGCTTGTTGAAATTTGTTGCAATTTAAAGTGGAGTTAAGCCGAGAAGATTCCTTGGTTCGCTTGTTGAAATTTGTCGCAATTTACAAGTTGGAGTCAAGACGAGAAGATTCCTTGGTTTCACTTGTTGAAATTTGTTGCAATTTACAAGTGGAGCAAGCCGACATGTTACCAACTGTTGTGAAATTTGCAGCAATTTACAGGTGAGGTAAAGGTTGAGATTATTGCTTAACACTGATAAAACTGAGTAAAGTCTACTGTTTATAATCCTTGTTGAAAATTTGTAGCAATTTACAAATAAGTTAGACTGAAATTGTTGTTTAAACTTGAGAAAGGTTTGCAAAAGTCAAGCTTAAATAGTATATGTTTATACTTGTTGAGAATTATGAAAAGATTGCAGACAGTTCCTTGCCGAAGTAAAATTTGCAGGTGTTATACCGAAGTATGTAACCCGAGAAGATGCACAAAGAAGAAGAGTATGAATATCATGCAGAATATTCTAAGTATGGAACCATTCAGAAAGCAATAAGAAGAACTAAAAAGACTACCACATTCAGAGAAGAAACAAGTTGTAGTTAGGCCTAGCAAAAATAAATTGTTCACAAGAGCAAAGGAGTACATCGGCCACAAAAGAAGAAACTTACATTGTTCAAGAAAAACATCAAAAAAAAGAAACAAAGTACAAAAAAGAAAAAAGCTAAGTTTCTTCAATTTCAGGAGCAGGTTGGGCTTGGACCTCGGGTGCCTCTTGGAGAAAAACTCCGCATATTTTCTCCACAACAAGCATCTGCAACCTTCTCAACTTCGGCCTCCTTAGCTACTGAAACTCGGCTTCTCTATCCGCCGGACTCGGCATCTATTCGGCCAAGGTCTTCTCAACGCTTTGCTCAGCCAACAGAAGGTCAGATGATAGGTGGGTGGGGCCAGTTTCTTGGGCACCTTCTCAACCTCCTCATCCTCGTCTAGGGTCAAGTCCATGACTTGATCGCCCTGAGGAGGGACTTGGTTTCAATGGCTTCCTTGGATTTCCTGACCAGTGCTTCACCTTCATCTTCACCTTCATCTTCAACCTCGGCTTCCCTTCATCTTCAGCTTCTTCTTCAACTTGGCTTGGAGGTGGAGGAAGAGAACGGGAAGACGCATGGCTTTGGTTTTGCGCCAGGGCGAGTCGGCAGGAAGATCAAGCTGTTTGGCTAAAGCATTCCAACCTAGGATAAATCCCTTGTTGCATGCTTGCTTAACCTGAAGCTAATCTTCTGCGACGTCGGCCATGCCGTCAGCATACCCTTTGTCATCGGCCGCCTTAATCTCGGCAGCCTTTGTAGCCAGCGCTTCCTGGAGCTCTTTCTCGGCCTGGGACGCTTTTTCTTCGGCTTCCTTTTGCTGAGCTTAGCAACGTTTTTAACAGCTTCGCAGCCTCAGCCTTTCATCGGCTATCTGTTTAGCCTTAGTTGCCTCCTCGCCTGATCCTCCAGTTTTTTCATCTTATTGAGAACTCTGTTTTGCTTCTGAAGGGCAGCAAACTCCTTCTTCATCTCGGACTCACATTCAAAAGCCTTCAGGAGAAAGGAGTGGGCGTGTTGGATGGCCTGAAAGTTCACAAGGCAAAGGTTATCACAAAAAATTCCAAAAATTTTACAAGTATGAAAATAAAATATCAAATTCAACGACTTACTTGGACTGAACGTGCTGCAATGAGGGCGATTCTCATAGCACTCATCTTGGCATTATGCTCAAGATCACCCTCTAGAAGGACGGCAGTGCTGAGTGCCACGCCAATGTTGACATCGGCTGCACTTTCGTTGATGTAGACGGGCCTGTTTTCAAGAGTAACCTTGGGCTCCCAAGGAATTTGGGAACCCTGGATCCCGAAGTTGTGGCAGATGATGACCTTGGCTTTTTTGATGGAGTGGATCCAGAGGGCTGCGCCTCAGCCGACCTCTTCGAGGTGCAGAAGTGGTCTTCTGGCTCACTGCTAACTTGGAGATGGGCACAGCATCTTCATCCTCCGCCTCAGCAGCCTTGGCCTTTGGCTGGGCCTTCTTGATTCTCTTTGGTTTAGGCGGAGGCACTGTTTGGGATGGTGCATCATCTCCGTCGTCTGGAAGGTTGGCGAGGAGATCCAGCACTACTTTCTGCGGGCGCACCATCTCGGCAGTTTTTACGAGACGTCGGCGACGCTTTCTCTCTGTTGGTGGGATCAAGTATTGGGCCGAGGTTGAAGGCTGATCGGCTGGCTCAGATGTGGAGGCAGCCTGTTCTGTAGAAGCAGTTGATGGAGAGGAGCTCTTCTTTTTCTTCTTCGGAACGTCGGCCAATTTGGATGTGTATGTTGGGATGAAGTTCAACAGCAGTGGAGCTTTGCGTTGATGAAGTGGAAGGTCCAGGAGTTTTTTCAGACCTTTCCCAGGATAGTAGGATTGGCGGAAGGACTTTGGCGGCTTGCGAACGACTGCAAAAAAGAAACACGACATCAGAAACAGATAAATTTTTGAAAAAATTGAAGAAAGCAACAGCTAAGCAGTTGGATTGGGCTCTTACCCTTGCCCTCTTTTACTGTTCGGGGAGAGGAAAAAGATGACTTCTTCATCTGGGCCAAACTCCCAATTTCCAGAAGCGATAAGGTAGTCATCTCCAGCCCCTTTGTTGGAGTCTGGAAGGTCAGCTACTATTTAAAGGCAGTGGACCTCGGCTTAAGGTAATAGACAAAACCCTTTTCTTTGAGGTCAAGGGCACACATGGTGTAGCAGTACTGGATGTCGGCAAGAGTGATCCTAACACTCTCCTGCCGAGCTAAGCTATTATACCATTAAGGGTTCTAAGGGTATTAATGGTAAGCTGCATGGGGTTGAGGGTGTAGTAATGGAGGACTTCGCGGAAGAGAGGATCAAGAGGAAACCGAAGTCCACATTGGACGAAGGCTACTATAGGGAAAGGCATCTTATCACCATCAGGCATTATAGAGTCTTCCTCCCCAGCTAGTCTGAGATAGACATCGTCTGGGATGGAGAACTCTTGCCTAAAGTTTTGTAGCTTGGTTGGGGTTCAACCCTATCTCTCCAAACACCCATGGTTTTTGTATACAGGTACTTGACTACAGAAACAGAATGTTCCTAAAGGGTTCTACGGACCTCGGCTTAAACCTAGGTACAAATTGTTTCAATTTTTCCTAAGGACTGATGGTTCTACAGCAAATCCCAAGCCTAAATCTACGAAGAATGAGTATGAAGGGCAGAAAATCTGGAAAACAGAAAAGCAAAAAGAAGTCTCAGATTCAAGAACACGAAAGAGTGGAAGGCAAAAACAGAGATGCAACGGTACAAGTATTCGCAGTATAAACAAAATAATGAGATGAGATACATGATTTACAAATCAGATGAAATTTCAGAAACAAGCAAGAACTGGGAAAAGAAGGGAACGGTGACTTACCAAAGAAATGGAGTCGGAATGAGCTTCGCCGAGGTTAAAAATGGATGCAACAGTGACGAAAGAAGACGAACGGAAACAGATGCAGAGCTTCGAGCTTGGAGCAATGGCAGACTTGGAGAAGAGAAAGCTTTAGAGAGAGAGAGTGCAAAAGAAATTCGAATGCAAAAGTGAAGGAGAGAGAGAGGGGCAAACGTTTTTGCCAAAAATTGAAACGACGGCAAAACAGCAATTATTGCGCCTTGGTTAACGCACGCGTCAGACGGCGCAAGAAGAGAACAGACGACTTACAGGCGCGTCATCAGTACGGACCAATAAGAAGAAAACGCGTCGGTAGAACGGTCGGAAAATGGTGCATGACAGCTCATGCGCGAAGGAGTGATGATCTAAATTCTTGTTCTTTTAAGAGGACATGTCGGCCAAAACTTAAGACCTCGGCTAGAAAGTTTTAAGCGATGTACGAGATAGAGAGTTCAATGTAAGTTCCATCACCTCAGTATGCCGAGGTAATAGAACTTAGGGGGCAGTTGTGGGGTTATATTTTTGTGTATCAACACGTGGCAAGGTGACGCCGACGTGTCAGCCGAGGTTCCGCGTGTTGATGGTAAGTTTCTGCTGAAGTAACCTAAGGTTTGCCGAGGTAATTACCGAAGCTATCTTAATCCGAGGTAAAGGCATCTTCTTTCCCATGCCTCGGCCTCGTCTCCAAGGCCGAACTACCCTCAGAAGAATTAAGCCGAGGTAACCATGAGGTCGACCATACCAGCCAATATAAAATATTATCTTGGTAGGTGGATGTCCAACTATGTGGAGAAAATCATCATTTCACCAACTAAGTGGCCTCAAGGCCATAAGAGTTGATCGTGAGGCCACTAGAGGCGATGTGAAGCCATGAAGAGCTTTTGCCTGGAAAGCTGCCAAAAGCATAACAATGGGCTGGCAGCCAGCTCAAAAGCTGGCGGCCTCTCCATATATTTCTCCAGTATATATGGAGAGGTGGAGAAGAAGGGAGGGGGACATTCTGAACAGAGCATATACAACTACAAGCTAATTGTAACATTTACAATTACATGCTAAGAGAGTGAGAGAATTACTGAGAGTTAGTTGTAATTTTACCATTCATTCAATACAGAATTACCTCGCCCCCCCCCGTGGATGTAGGCATTTATTGCCGAACCACGTTAAATCCTTTGTGTCATTGTGTTATTATCTGTGCCATCTATTCTGCCTGTATTTTTACCGCTGAATTACTAAGATAGGCAGTGTGATCAGAAAATTTCCCACACACATACATAACACTACAATAAAATCATCTTAGTATATATGTTACATAGACTTGAATACAGTTATTGGCGTGAATAGATTAAGGATTTTCACCTTGAGGGGTATATAATTCCCAATCAAAAAAATACATATATATATATATATATATTTTTTGATATCGCATCAATTTCTACCATCACAAAAAATTAATAAATATTTTAACATCCTTTGTCAATATACTTGAGTGTAAGAAAATGAGCATACAGTTGAAGATATTCTATTGTATGCGTTAACTTACAAAAGGAAAAAAAAAATATTATTGTTATATATTTCTATTTACTAAAGTTAGTTATTTAAAATTGTGCACAACACTTTTTCATGATATAGAAAACATCTATGATAGTGTCACTCCTCAAACATCTAATCTCAATGGATTAAACTTAAACGCGAGATTAAATCAAAAAAAGGAGAGATTGTTAAGTTAATTAAAGTGAAAACTATTTTTTGTGTTAAATCTTTGAATTTAATTTTAAATACAAGAATAAAATCAACTTGTGATTACATATATATATATATTATATATAATATCAATAGCACAAATATTAAATAAAAAAGTTTATTCAAAGACAAAATAAACACAAATATAAACTAATATTTAATAAAACTCGATTTGCAGAACTAATTTTAAAATTTCGTAAATATATTTAATTTGGGATGCAAATGCCTATAGTCCTGGGTACAAAATCTTATAATGTTATAATTATTAGTATAAATTAAACATTTTTTAAATTGTTGGAGTGTATATCTTCAGATTGGACTCATCAAACTTCTTGGCAAAATATATATATATATATATATATATAATATATCAGATAAAATAGTGTGATATGTAACATATAATGTTAAAAAGGTATTTTATTTTTTTTTATTTTTTATAGCAAATAAACATATATATAATGATAATGTTGAACATAAATATATATGAAGTATCTAATGAGAAGTATCAAACACATATCCACACCCTTACCGGAGTATCTATATTTGAAACAGATATGTAATTTACTTTAAAGAGTTTGTGTAATATAATTTAATATTCAAAGATAAAAAAAAAAAAAAAAAAAAAAAAAAAAAAACTCTCAATAATGTGAAATGAAAAAAAAAAAAAAAATTGTCAATAAACTGCACACAATAAAATAAAATATCTTCTTAAATTTATTTGTAAATTAAACAACGAGTAAATCGAGGTACATGTTCTAGTTAATGGCGGGGTCAAGTTTGTTGAAAGATCAAAAAATGCGGCAGACTCCCAGTAAAACCGATCCCCAGTGGTCCCTCCCAGTGCCACGTGGCACTGTGGGATTGGAAGGAAAGAAAAAAAAAAAAATGATCCGGACCCCCTTTTCCCCACCCCCTTTGACCCCCTCTCTTTCTGATTGGCCAGTTTTACTTTTTCTTTTTCTTTTTTTTCCTTCTCCTCCAATCACCACCCGCCACATGTGTGTGGGGGTGGTGGGGGTGGTGATTAGAGGGGGTCTCAATCACATCCTCAAATATTGGCCAATGGAGGCATGCCACGTTAGTGGGGGTCGACTCCCAGTGGGAGTGTGTAGCAAAACTCGTTAAAAGATACAGGAGAAAAATTACAGGACTCATAGTTTTAAGAGGGAAATTTGGATAAATTACACTGACACCTTAAAATTTTATTTAATATAGATTCTTTTTTTATATTTAAAAATTATACTTTTTTTTTGTCAGATTAAAATGATGTATTTATCCCTAACCTTTATACATATAAAAAATAAAATAATAAAAATATTTTGTTTATGTCATTTCAAAAGAAATAATAATCATATTTTTTGATTTAACTCACACAAAAATTTAATTTTTTTATTTTTTGTGTTCTTTTTATTTTTATTAAATTTTTTTAATATTTTAAGCAATTTTCTTATTTTTTTATTTTTTAGATACACCTAATGTAGATATATTTAAGAAGTATAATATTTTTTGATTTTTTTTAAATTCAAAAAAAATAAAATTTTATATAAAAATTCGATACATTATCCTATTTTATTGTATTCAATGATTTTTTTTTTTTAATTTATACAAATTTTATACTTTTTAAATGTATGTAAATTAAATTGATATAATCTAGATATAATGGTGGAAATAAAAATAAAAAATTATATTCAGATATAAAAATTTACATAAAAAAATATCATAAAAATGTTGTGATAATGATATTGTTGTAAATAAAAATCATGGTTATAGGTGTTTTGTTTTAAAGTGAAAGGTCACAATTAAGTTATATCACTGTGTTTAAAGATTCTATATAAAATTTATATTTGTATATCATCACTCAATAAGAATATATTTAGATAAAATTTAATGATAAAAAGTTATAGAATGTAGTCATTATGACATGAAGAAGAAATGGTAAGAAAAATGACAAGATGATCATTTAAAAAAGTTTAGGGTATGATATCAGTAATCTAAAAAGTAATTTGTAATAAGATTATAAATATCAGATAGGGAAATGTAATCTTTCAAATATGAAGGAGGAATCTATATTAAATAATGTAATTTACCAAAAAAAATTTGAGAACATTCTCAAAATCTTAGATTAAAATATTTTTTTTTTAAAAAAAAATTGGGAAGGAGCAGGTGCTCCTATTAATCCCTCGGTCGCTCTCCGAGTTATGTTTGGCTTTTAAATTTTTATTGAGAAATTTGTATTAAAAAAGAAAAGAAAAAAAAATGGATGAAACAAAAATTAAAAATTTTCACAAGTCTTTTCCTTTTCTTTTACCTCAGAAAATTCCTTCACAATTTAAAATCCAAATATAATAGAGCTAGACATAGGTCTTATTTAGCATTGACAAATTTAATGCATTTTTTGACTTTAGAATTTGTTTATTTAGTGTATTTTTTAAGTTTTACGAAAAAAAATGTAAAGAAAAGTATAAAAATGATATGATCCAAATAAATATATTTATCAAGTGTACTTATTTGGATCATTCCAAGTAAAATGTTAGTAGTTTTTGTTTTACTCACTAAGCTATTTTGTTATTTATCACACAAAAAAAATTAAAAAAAAGTCAACGTTATTTTAATATAAGTTGAAAAACAAAAAATTTAAGAAACAAGTTTATTTTTTTTTAGAGATAAGTGAAATAAAATAAAAATGTTATGATTATTAGATCGATCTAAATTTTTTCATGAAGGATATACATTGAGGGTCTTACAAAATAAACAGTTCGGATCATCAAGGGGGACCCTTGGTGGGTCCTATGAGCTCATCCAATTATCTCATGTTGAGATATGTATATGAGAGAATCTCAATCCTTAACTATTCATTTTATAGGGCCCTCAATGTATATCATTAATGAAAAAAATTTGGTCGATCTAATAATCGCAACTTTTTAAATTTATCTCATTTTTCTCTAAAAAATATAATGGTATATTTTTAAGTGTAAAGCACCAATAAATCTCAAATCTTAATTTGTTGAACTATTTAATCCTACCTTTTATTTTGTAGACTAAAAAGTCCCATTTCAATATTAATTACGTAGAAGCCCATGAAATAAGTGCCTGAGTTATTTATGTTAGAGGGGTAAATGTGGTTTTTTCTTAATGTTATAGTTACGAAAATACCCAAAATCCCAAACAAAACGAACGAGCTAGAATAGAAATTTCTAGGTTTCCACTAGGAATGACAATGGGGCAGGGCGGGGCGGGGCTGGAGATCACACTCTCCGTCCCCGATTGTGAAAATCTCCTCGTCCCCGTCCCCGGCCCCGATCCTCGACGGGAAACCTATCACCGTCTCCATTCCCATCCCCTAACGGGGATCGGGTTTCCCTGACCCCGAAAATTTCCCTGCCCAAATCTGTTCAACAACACCATCAACAACATCATCAACAACAACATCATCATCATACATGGATACATACATATACAAACAGATCTGTTTCAACAACTACATACACAAACAGATCTGTTTTAATCAACAACAAATTTGTTTTCGTTCAAAAAAAAAATCTGTTTTAATAACACAAAATCTATATACATACATACACACACAAAAAAAATCTATATACATACATACACACATAAAAAATTTGTTTCAACAACACAAAAAAAAAAAAAATCGTATATATACATACACAAAATCTGTTTCAAAAAAAATCTGAGAAATGTGTATCTGCGTCGTGGACGGAGGCGATGAACGACGAAGGAGAAGAGGATGATCAGTGACTGTGACTGCGGCAACGGAGGAGGACGATGGGTGATTGTGACTGCGACGACGGAGGCGATGGACGACGAAGGAGGACGATCGACGTCGCGGATAAAGGAAGTGGTGCTGAGGAGGATGAGAGGTGCGATAGTGAGAGAGAGAGAGAGAGAGCAAAAGAGAGAGAGAGAAGAGATTGATCGGGGATTGAAGTGAGTGAGATAAGGATGAGGTTTGGTTTATATATATATATATATATATAGAGGGTAAAATAGTAATTTCATTTTGGAGATAAATGGGGACGGGGACGGGGACGGGCCAGGTAGGGATGGCAATTTGAAACCGGCCCGACGGTGACCCGACCCCCCGACCCCGAATTAAATGGTTATTCACCGAAAAATACCCCCGTGGGGACGGGGACGGTATTCAAAATTTCATCCCCGATGATATCCGGGCCGGGGACGGGGATAGGTGTTTCAGTCCCGGCCCGGCCCCAGCCCGGTCCCGGCCCGGCCCCCGCCCCGCTTAATCCCCGAGGTGAAATGACAGTTTTGTCCCTGCCATATATATATCCTTATGTTTGTCTAGGGTTTGAGACACACCTCTCACTCACCCCTCTCCCCACTGATCTCTCATTTTCTCTCTCTCTCTCTCTCTCCTCTCACTCTCCCCTCAGATATGCCTCTCTCTCACTCTTCCCACTGATCTGTCTCTCTCTCACTCTCTCTCTTCTCTCCGTCTCCTCCTCCTCCGATGGCGTAGTCGGCGACGGCGTCGTTGTCTCCTTCTCCGTAGTCGGCGATGGCTTCGTCGTCTCCTCCTCCGCAGTCGGATCGCCTCTCGCCACCTCTTCCTCCGTCGCCTCCTCCTCCTCCGTGGCCTCTTACCGCCTCCTCCTCCCTCCGCCACGGCAGATCTAAGCAGATCCGGCCACCGCCACTGCCGATTCCCTTTTCTCATATCTCAGATCTCATGTATGTGTGTATATGTGTGTGTGTCTCTCCGACTCTGTTTGTTCTTTTTTTTTTTTTTTGTGATGGTGTTGTTAATGAAAATGATGCTGTTGTTGTTGATAATGTTGTTGTTGGTGAAAATCATGTCGAAGATCATCTGTTACTGTATGATTAAGTATGTTTAAGTATACATGATGTATGATGTTGTTTAAGTATGTATGATGTCGTTGTTTGTTGATCTTTTTTTGATCAGGTTGTTGTTTGTTGATCATTCTCCAATTATTTTTTATTTTTTTATTTTTGGACCGGGGCGTTTTTAGGGTCGGGGAAGCCCGATCCCCCGTAGGGGACGGGGGGTGGTGATGGCTTCCCCGTCGGGGATCGAGGCCGGGGACGGGGAAGTTTTTTGCCGTCGGGGATCGGGGACGGGGAGGGTGATCCCCGGCCCCGCCCCACCCCGTTGCCATTCCTAGGGCCAGGTAGGGGGCTGGAACACATATCCCCGTCCCCGGCCCGAAACTGATCCGGAATTAATTTTTGAATACCATTCCCGTCTCGTTGGGAATATTTTTAAAAAAAAAACCGCTCAAATCGAGATCGGGTCCCCGTCGGACCGGTTTCAAATTGCCATCCCTAGTTTCCACCCAATGCTACCATTCGGATTCTCATACTGTTTGATTGCAATGTTAGATTTGGCAATATTAAACTAAGAATGTCGAATGCCAAAGTAACATTGTACCCCCCAAACAGTGGCGACTCTAGGAATTTTTGTCAGTGGTGTCAATCAAAAACTTAAATACCATATATCTTACAGAAAATTCACATTAATCATTATATCACCTAAAAAATAAAATATTTTAAACAAAAAATAGGTAAAAGTTAAAAAGTAAACTTTTTTCATTGGTGGGTTCAAAAGAGTAGGACTTAAAACTATGGGTTCAAAATTGTATTTTAGTGGGTGCAATTACTAATTTTTTTCCTAAAATCTAATATTTATATAATAAATAAATAAAAAATTCAGTCAGGGGGTTCAGGTGACACCCCTAACCAAGCCTTGGAGCCGCCCCTGCCCCCAAATGATCATATGTTATCACAGCCCCCAAGAACAATAAAATGACCTCACAAAAGAAAATCATACAACCATTAATAACATGAACAACATATGCCAGCATACCCATCCACATTAATTCCCCCAACAGCAAAAAAAACACCATTTAAAAAAAGAAACCCAAAGACACAACCACATCATCATGAAGTCTTGCCTTTAATTTTGCCAACATCAGAAAAGTTTAGTAGCACTAGTAGTGTTATGCAGAAAATCTATATTCGAGATTCAGTGGTTCGTAAAATGGTTGCAACCAAGAGTAGATCAATATGGTCTAACGTAGCCAATCTCAACATTACAACATCGAAGAATAATATGATGTTTCCATTACAAATACAATAGAATAACAAAATCGAAGGAAAAAAAAAAAAACAAACAAACAAACAAACAAACAACACATCATAAACCAACATCGGCAAGAAGTGAAAACCAACCTGGAAAAAAATCGCACAGCACATAAACCCTCACAAACCCAGTATCAAAAACTCAAAATCGGACAACCATATACACCTCTTTAGCAATCCACAATGATTGCTCCATCAATAATAAAACACCAAGTGGGCAACATCACTCATTCCCCAAGTCACTCGATGAAATTCCAAAAAAATAGAAATGTTAGATCATGCCTTACCCATACACACCTAATACCAACACAAAATAGAAATAAAATCTCAAACAATAGGCAAACAAGTAAATTCTAATATCACTAAATCAAATCAATAAAACATACCAAAAATAAAAATGACTAATTGGTTTATAAAAAAAACATCTAGGACTAAATGGATATGAGAATTATGAGTAATTTTTCCTATTTTTAAAAATATATTTGTCATCCATTTTTGAAGATAAATGCAATAAAATTAAAAAATTTACAATTATTGGAGCAATCTAATTTTTTTCATGAATGATATATATTGAAGCCTTTATAAAATAAATGATTTAGATTATCGAAACATGACCCGTAGTGGCTACCACTACCTCTCAAGTTCTCTCATTTTGAAATGTATGAGCAGAACTCCACCCTTAAAGGAAACTCATCCATTTGTTATCTTCACAAAAAAACCTAAAAAAATTAACAAGATTATTGAAGAATATAATTACTTTTAATTTTAATTATTAAAAAGCTAAAAACATATAAATGAATTAAATAATAACATCCTGCGAATGACAATCCTAAGAATAAATGAATTAAAAAATCAAAATATTTATACTTCCAATACACTTTTACAAATTTTTATGCATTTGTTAAATATATTTTTATACACATTTGCCCATGCTAAAAACAACCATTTTTTTTTCTAAATAATATGATATATCCAAAAAAAGAAAAAAAGAGAGGAAAAATAACAAGATTATCAAATAATATAATTAATTTTAATTTTAATTATTAAAAAGGTTAAAAAAATTTAAATGATTTATAATAAGGTAAAGCATCAATAAATCCAAAATATGATCTTGTGAACTGTTTAGTCATATATATTTTCTTATGAACCCAAAAGTCACATTAAAGTGAAAATTACACAAAAAGATAGTCACTTATACATTTAAGTTTAACTTTTTAGGTATAAAAGTGGGTTTTTCCAAATGTGAAATTACACATTTGGGCAATTTGCACTATAGAGGTTTTGGATTTTTTCTCTTTTTGAAACAAATCCCACATTATGAAGAAGAATGTAATACTCAAATATAATACTCCAATAACGTAATATCCTAATATAATACACTAAAAAATTCTTTAGTGTAATTTTTTCCAAACGTAATATATAACACTCCAAACTTTTCTTAAACGTAACACTCCAATATAACACACTCTAATGTAACACACAAAAAAACTCCTTAGTGTACTTTTCCCAAATGTAACACTCTAATCAATGTAATCCCAAACGTAACACTCCAATCAATGTAATCCCAAACATAACACTCCAATGTAACACACAAAAAAAAAAAAAAAAATCATTAGTGTACTTTTTCCAAACGTAACATTCCAATCAATATAATCCCAAACGTAACACTTCAATATAATACCAAAAAAAAAAAAAAAAACCTCAGCCTCTTTAGTGTACTTTTCTCAAACGTAACACTTCAATCAATATAATACCAAACATAACACTCCAATGTAACACACAAAAATATTAAAAAATTTCTTAGTGTACTTTTTACAAGTATAACACTTATAGTTGAAATTATACATTTGTCGAAAACTTACTATGAAATTTTTGTATTCCTTTTCAAATAGTTCAAAGAATCCCACATTTTTTTTTGGAGTGTTACAATCGGAAAAAATATACTAAAGAGTTTTTTTGAGTGTTATGTCGGAGTGTTACACTAAGCATTTTATTTTAATTTATTTTTTTGTGGTGTTACGTTTGAAAAAAGTATACTAAGGAGTTTTTTTATTTTTATTTTTAGTGTTACATTTGGAAAAAAAAAAAAGAGTATACTAACGAGTTTTTTTGAAGTTTTACATTTAAGTGTTACATTTAGAAAAATTATACTAAGGAGGTTTTTTTTTTTTTTTTGGAGTGTTACATTTGAGTGTTACACTAAGGAAATTTTTTTTTGAGAGTGTTTTATTTGACTGTTACGTTTGGAAAAAGCATACCAATGAGTTTTTTTTTGGAGTCTTATATTAGAATGTGACGTTTAAGTGTTACATTGGATTGTTACAGTTTAAATTATACGTTTGCTCAAAACTTACTAATGAGTTTTTGTATTCCTTTTGAAATGTTTGAAAAATCCCATATTTCAAATCATTTGTAGTACTTTTGAAATGTTTGAAAAATCTCACATTTCAAGTCATTCCAAATAAAAAAGATTCTCATATAAAAATTAATCCCAAATTTGATTTATATAGATTGTGTATCTTATCTTTCTAGCATGAAAAAAAAAAAAAAAAAAAAAAAACATAATAGAAATAAAGGTATAACCGTAAATCTAATTCAAAATAATATATTAAATCTTCTTTTCTAAAATCAATGTGATTAATTAGTCTATAAGAAAACTTTTGGGACTAAATATGAGATTTAGGTAAATTTTTCTTTATAATATGACATATTTTAGTCTTCACTAATTTATATTTATAAATTAATAACGAGTTTGTATGGTATAATTTATAATAAGTTAAAAATTGATAAATAAAAAATAGAAGTCATAAGCACTTGTCTCCCACTTTGTAAATAATATTTTTTTTCAATACATAATAAACTGTAAACAGAAATTATACTAAATATTTTAATATAAACTTTCAAAATAAAAAATAAAAAAATTATAATCAATTTAAATAAATTGCATTAAATAGTCCTAATGTTGAACCCAAAATGAAGTTACTTTTGTCAAATGTGCAGATGTGTAAGGCAATTGATGATCCAACGGCAGGGAATGACACATATAGGAAATTATACGGAGCAGTGACTGTCTTCTACAACTACACTGGAGATGCGGGCCCATGTTTTGATCTGGCCGACAATTCTGATCCCCACGGTCTTGGTGGATGGGGTGGCAGGTACCGTATTATTTCGTTTGAATAGAAAAATTATTTGGGTAAATTACACTTTGCCTCTCTAAATTTTTTTCTATTTTTTACTTTGGCCTTTTAAATTTAATTTTTTTACTTTGACCTTTTATATTTGTATGTTTTCTCACTTTGGCCTTTTAAGTTTAATTCTTCTCACTTTGACCCTTCATATTTACAATCCATCCAACACTGACCCTTCATATTTGCAATCCTTCTTACTTTATTTCTAGACTAATTTTCATCCAAAAAACTAACATAATCTGCCACATCACTAATACATCAGCTCCATGTGTGATGTAAAAAATTCACTAAAGATGTAAAAAATAAAAAATAAAAAACAAAAAATTGGAATTTTTTTTATTCTTTAGTGATTTTTTTTTCAAATTTATTCATAAATATTATTACATTATAGATGCATCTAAATCAAATGCAGCTAAAAAAAATAAAAACAAATTTCACAAAAAAAATAAAAAAATTTACTAAAGACAAAAAAATGAAAATATACTGATTCAAACTATTGTCAATTCTGAAATGAAAAATTTACTATCATTTTTTTTTGCATTTTAGTAAACTTTTTTTCTTTTTTAAAGTTAAATTTGTTTTTATTTTTTTAGCTGCATCTAATCTAGATGCATCTATAATCTAATAATGTTTATGAAAAAATTTGAAAAAAAAAATCACTAAAAAAATTTCAATTTTTTATTTTTTGTATCTTTAGTGAATTTTTTATATCACATATGGAGCTGATATGTTAGTGATGTGACAAATTCTGTGTACTTTTTTGGATGAAAATTAAAGTGAAAATGATTGCAAACATGAAGGGCCAAAGTGGGAAGGATTACAAACATGAAGGGCCAAAGTGGAAAGGATTGTAAACATAAAGGGCCAAAGTGGGAAAAATCAAACTTAAAGGGCCAAAGTATAAAAAGGAGTGAAATTTTAAGGGGACAAAGTGTAATTTACCCAAATTATTTGGTGTCATGTGATGATACTTTTCACAAATCATAAATTTTTATATCTTTTATATTTTTTCAATCACTCAATATAAAATTGTGAAACCCATCTCCTTTACCAATCACAACATCCATGGGACATCACTTGGCGGTGCCCCAGTGCCAACCAATAACTTCTCCTTTGAATAAGGCTTTGTTTTGGAATGATTTATTTTTTATTTTTTTACTTATTATGAAAAGACGTTTAAAAAAGTAAAGAGATGATGTAATTTAAATAAGGGACTATTTGGGAAGTCAAAAAAAAAGCTAACTTTTAATTTTTAACCTATTTTGGGTCTTATCATCTTTTATATTTTTTACACACAAAAGAATAAAAAAGTCAAAAAAAACTAATCAACTTTTAACCAACTTTTCAAATCACCCCAAAGTTAATAACCTGCTTATTTTTAGGGTGTTGCCAAAAGGGACAAACGCCATTTAAACTATCCTGAGTTTATCTTGAATGAGAATATGTGGTTGATGTTGAATTTATGTACTGTAGGCCTATGTGTAATAAATTTGAGCCATAATATGATAATTCTTGATACTTTCTGAGTAATTAAGTTTGAGTTTATAGTATTATTGATTCCTTTTGGATAGATCACACTTTGATCCTTTCATGTTTAACTACTTTCTCACTTTTTGACCCTTAAAAATTAATTTCCCCCCTCACTTTTAAGCCTTTCATATCTCAAATTTTTCCTAAACTAACTTCAATTAAAATTAGACAAAAATTACATTGACAGTGAAGTGACATAAAAATATTTTATTATATATAATTTACACATCTGACACAAACTCAAGTCCCAATATAATACTATATTTTTTTATGTTATGTGATAGTTATTGTGACATTTTCTGTCTAATTTTGTACGAAAGTTAGCTTTAAGAGTAAATTGAGAAAAACTTGAAATATGAAAGGTCAAAGTGAGAAAAAATAATAATTTAAGGATCAAAAAGAGAAGGTAACCAAACATAAAGAAGGTAAAGTGTAATTTATCATATTCCCTTCCCCATTGAAGTTATTTGAAGATAAAGTATGATAGTTATAAACGGTTTAACAGGTCTATTGTGAGAAATATGTTAAAAGTTGATATTTAAAAAAAAAATTGAAAAAATGTGCAAAAAAAAAAGTAGAGAAGCAAGTTTAACCAACTTTCCAAAATAGAATTCACCCAAAACTTTCCAAAATAGACTTGTCAGTGTTGAGGGTAAGTTTAACCCAAATCGATTCTTTTAGTTTTCATAATTGAGAAACTAATATAAATCGTATACTATGGTTTGATTTTATTGATTTTGTTGAATTGTTGTAAAAGAGATATTTACTTAAATTTTTAAAAAAAGTGCTATAAACTTTTGTAGAATTTTTTATTACAAATAAATGAAGAAAATGTGTGAAAATTGTTCTATAAATGTTTATTTTCTTAATTTTTATCACAAATGTATATTATATTAGTAATTTATCATATAATGCTCAAAGAATCAAAATTCAAAAGTATTTAAATATAATATTTAGACGGTTCGGTTTGTATCAGTATACAAATTTTCACAACCAAAACAAATCGTATATTATGAAAAGTAGACCAAAATTGAAACTTCGCGAGCCAGTTTGATCGGTTAGTTTAGTTTCATTGATTTTTCTTACGCCCTTACAAAAGTTGTTTTTAAATTTTTTTTATCTTGAATATTTTTTTTTAAATTATTTTTATTTTTTTGCTTTTTATATTTATTTTGTGTAGATGAATTTAAAATAAAAAATTGAAGAAATATATATAAAAAAAATTACTATAACCAAAAAAGCAAAAGAAAAAAAAGTCAAAATAGTTGACTTATTTATTTATTTTTTGACTTTTTCAATTTGTCTAGTTGCGTAGAATTTAAAAGTGTAAATTTTATTGTAATTTTATTTTTGGAATTTTTTTTATTAAAGATGAAAAAAAGCTGACAAAAAAATGACTAAAAAACCAACCACTAACACCTACTCAACAGTTTTCAGGCAAGTGAATATGGTGCCCCAAATTCCCTCTATTGGCTAGTGGGCCTCATTGATTTTTTTTTTTTGTTGGATTGTAGGAGATAACAAGATGTGTCAAATTAAAAATGGTTTAGAATAATAATCTAACCATAAAATAATTTTTCTTTTCGTTGCCCTTTCAAGAGAAAAGTAAAGTGTATATAAGAAAAAAGGCTGCGACCCCCACGGACTGCGACCCCACGACCCCCTTTGATTTTTCATTGGTCAAAACTGTTTTTTTTTTTTTTTTTTTTCTTTTCCCCCCACTCACCAACCCCCACGTGTCTGTGGGGGTGGAGGGGGTGAGTGGGGGAGGGGGTCTGTATCATCAGTCTGTATATAAACAGTGCACAGAAATAGTCACAGAGAAGTCTATATTTTAAAGTCTGACCATTTTTGTATTTGTAACAAAGTTCCCTTTTCAATTCTATGCTTTCTCTAGGGATAAAAAATTCAAACACATAAATATATTATAAAAAGTATTATGTGATTTAAATTCAACTCTTATATCACAGAGTCTACACTTAAAATAAATCTAAATCGTATATTAATTTTAGTTGAAAGCTTATAATGACCTATACACTAAACTAGATAGTAAAGAAAGAGATAAGAGAGTATACAAACTTACTAAGATACGGGAGATGAAAACAAGAGATTTTAATCAAGTTAAGTACATCAAGAATGAGGATTCTAAGGTATTGGTGAAGGATGAAGAGATTAAGGAAAGATGGAAGAACTATTTTGAGAAACTATTAAATGAGGAACATGGAGGTACGTCAATAGGGGAAGTTTTGGCTAATAATACGATAAACCAAGACTGTGAGTTTTATCACAGGAATAGGAATTTTGAAGTGGAGATTGCACTTAAGAAGATGAAATCAAATAACGCTTTAGGACTTGATGATATCCCTATTGAAGCTTGGAAGTGCTTGGGTAAAAAGGGGATTGCTTGGTTGACTAGGTTGTTTAGCAAAATTTTGTTGACTAGGAACATACCAGATGCGTAGAGGAAGAGTATTTTAGTGCCAATATATAAGAATAAAGGAGATGTCAAGAATTGCAACAATTATAGAGAAATCAAGCTAATGTGCCATATAATGAAAGTGTGGGAGAGGGTAATGGAACGTCGATTGCGAAATATAACAGAGGTGTCAAAGAATCAATTTGGGTTTATGCCCGGCAGGTCAACAATGGAAGCGATTTATCTTTTAAGGAGAATAATAGAAAAGTATAGAGAAAAGAAAAAAGACATTTATATGGTGTTTATCGACTTTCGAGAAAGGGATTGGGGACTCTACCAAACATGGCCTTAGAGAGGACTGTGATGCACTAGTTGTGCCTCCTATCCTATTTTCACCAACTAAAAATATATCAGTGTTTTTTGTTTGAGTTTTCTGGATTAAGTTTTTTGAAAATTGACTTTTTTGGTTTTCGTATTTTTTTATTTTTAGTGAATATTTTTTAAATTTTCAACATTTTTTTTACTTTTTTAGATGCACCTTACTTAGATGTATCTAAAAAGTAAAAAATTTGTGAAAAAATATTTTAAAAAATTAATAAATACATAAAAATATAAAAAATGTACTGAATTCTTGTATTTTTTTTTTGTATTTTTGGTATTTAGTGAATTTTTAAAAGATTTTTTTTACAATTTTTTTTTATTTTTTATGTGTATTTATGTTAGGTGTGTCTAAAAAGTAAAAAAATTGCTTAAAATATTAAAAAAATTCAGTAAAAATAAAAAAAAACGAAAAATAAAAAAGTAGAATTTTCTGAAAAGTGTTTTTTGAAAAGTGGAAACAAGCAAATTATTTTTTTTTGAAAAATTACTGAAAAAAATCTCAGATTTGACTCTTATAACAAAACAAATCCCAAATTTTTAATTTTGTTAAATTTAAACTCTATTTTTTTAATATTTATATTCAATCTAAACATCTGCTTATTTTTGTTTAGTAAAACTGACAAATAGTCATTAAACTCGTAAAATATATAAAATATCATTTTCTATTGAGTTTAATCATTGAAATAATTTTTTTTTTTTTTAATTTTACTTAACAAAAAATAGACAAATGATTGAGATTAAAAACAAATTAAAATATTAAGATTTAAATCGATAAAATTAAAAATTCAAGATTTATTTTGTTGTAAGGGTTAAATTTTTTTTTTTTCAAAAATAAAAATTGACAATTTGTGCAAAATCATATGTAATACTAGAGAAGATATCTGGATAAATGGTTGTGAAAATTATTGCAGGCTTGTACAGAAATGATAATGCCAATTGAAGGTAACAATGGAGAGAGTATATTTCAGGCCTCAACATGGAACTACACTGATGTAGTCAGATACTGTCATGAAACTTTCAACATTGAGCCCAGGCCCACTTGGATTACTACTGAGTTTGGTGGCCATGTCAGTTTCTCTAACTCATGCATATATATATATATATATATTAACGGTTGACACATGTTATACGTGTGTAATTTAAATAAGTTAAAATAAAATAAAATAGTTATTGTATATTGTATGTCATTTAACTGTAGTTTTTTTTTTGTAAACTTAAGGTTCAAGGTTCGAGAGGAACACGTGACATAAAGAAAAATAAGTAAAAGTTTAGATATCAAGTCCTGCCCTCACTTAATATAATAGTATAAATATAAAATATTTTTTCAATTGTACCATATACACAATTTTATTTATTTATTTTTAACAAAATTAATCACATAAGAGAACAGAACAAAGCCCACATAGATGAGCCCACCTTTTGTGATTGGTTTCTGTTAAAAAAATTTGTACACTTTCTATTTGTAGAAAAAAAAATCTGTGAACTTGTCTTTTCTCTATATGCCACTACATTATATTATAAAAATTTTGAGCCCCCAAATTAGATTTTGCACACATATTAGTTGATATGTATTTGTATGGGTTCAAATGTGTATTTTTGTTTTGAATAAATTACTCATCAATAATTTTTTTAAACTAGTCTATCTTGAGTAGTGTCTATCCAATTTTATTGTTGTTGTTGTTAATGCTATAAATAAAATGTGATTCTAAATGTTACAATATTGATTAAAATGTGAAAATTAACTTTGGAGAGAATCAAACATATTAATCATTGAGTTTTAGGACATTTGTTGATTTCAAAAACTTTAGGAGTATCTCATTTGATTTTGATACGTTTCGCTTGATATGGTTGTCACTAAAAAAATTAATAACACCATGTAATATGGTTGCAATCATTTTGTTGATACTGTATAGTTAACTTTGAATAGTAATTTGTTTGTATAATACAGGACATTAAAACAGTTTTGAAACGGTTTGGGAGCAATATTTGGTTTGAGTTTTTTGAATTAAGTTTTTTGAAAACTGAGTTTTTTGGTTTTCGTGTTTTTTTTGTTTTTAGTGAATATTTTTAAAATTTTAAACTTTTTTTTTACGTTTTTAGATGTACCTTACGTAGATGTATCTAAAAAGTAAAAAATTTGTGAAAAAATATTTTTAAAAATTAATAAATACATAAAAATACATAAAATGTACTAAATTTTTCGTATTTTTTTGTATTTTTGGTATTTAGTGAATTTTTAAAAGGTTTTTTTTCAATTTTTTTTTTTACTTTTTAGATATATTTATGTTAAGTATGTCTAAAAATTAAAAAAATTGCTCAAAATATTAAAAAAATTCGGTAAAAACAAAAAATACAAAAAATAAGAAAGTAGAATTTTTTAAAAAATATTTTTGAAAAATGATAATCAAGCATAGTGATTATCTTTTTTAATGGTTTAAGAGATCCTTGGAGTAGTGGAGGGTAAGATCATCGCTCTCTCTCAACTATTTGTTGTCATTTGTGGTACGCTTTCACCGAGTTTATGTATAGACCCTACGTACGTAAGGTAAGGTCCACAAAAATAAACGGTGTGAAATTACCGTTTGTGCCGCAATATTAAATATTTTTTTCTTCTTTATTTTTATGATCATGAATAACTTTTTTGGTGATTTCTTGTAGGGTGCTAAAGAAAATATCCAAGAGTATAATTGCCATAGTAGCAAAAGAAGGTTAGTAAACAAAATCATATTTGAAATTTTTAATGATTGCATTAAAAAATTAAAAATCTAGTAGAAAATTCTCAATCAATTATTTGTATCTCAATTAGCACATAAAATATTTTTATATTCTAATAAGTCTTATTATTTTAGACATTTAATCTATCAAATTATAATACTCATATTTAAGATATTTTTTGAATAATTTTTTCTTTACAAATATTTTTATACTCTTAGTAACTTGGTGATGTGAACATTCATATTAAATAAATTTGACAGTATGAATGTTCATGTTGATAGTATAAACGTTCATACCATAAAACATTCACACTATTAATGTGAATATTAATATGCGCTTCACCCTATTATTATTAGGAGTATTTTGATAATTATGTCACTCATAGGACTTAATTGGAATATAAGAAAATAATTTAAATTAAGTGAAATATAAGTAAGTGAAGAATGATTTATGAATAAATGGTCCTAAAAAAAAGAATGGGATAAATAAATAAAATTCATGCCAAGTAGGGGTCATCAAATGGCCCAAGAAAAAAACTAGTTATTACCCAACTTGTCCAACCCGTCCCATGGCCCGTCCCAACCCACTTGACTGCTCAACCCGTCCCATCCCATAGAAGATCATTTACAAAGGTTTGAAACCCAACCCTGCCCACAAACCCGGCCCGTACAAGTCTGCATGGGTAAATCCAACCTGACCATCTCATCAGCCCGATTCAAACTATATTATCCAAAAAAATATCACTGTTAAATTCAATTTTAATTCATTAAAATCAATATTGTTTCATAAAAAAATTTTTTTTTTGATAGCCCATATTATTCTTGTAAATTATACTTTAAAAAAAATATTCAAAACACAATTTATTAAAATTGAATTTGATAATGACCAGCGATATCTTCCTAACTCTCAACTTTTTACATATAACATTGTCATAATTTGTTAATTTGGTGAATTTATACTTTAATTTAATTGTTTTAATAGTATTAATTAATTTGAAAATATGAATTATTAAAAAAAGAAAAAATAAATGTGTATAACTTAATAATATAAATCTAATAAAAAATGTGTAATCTGGTTCAGTTTGATTTTGACCCGTAAGATTTGGGTTTACGGGTGGAACGTGGTTTTAATTTTTTTTAAATAAACCCAACTCATACCAGTCTGTTGACTAGTCAAATCCTGAAAATCTCATTACTATATGAGACGTGGACATAATAGTTGTGAGCCAAATAAACCCAACCTGTCCTATTAATGACCCTAATGCCAGGTTTCAGCTTCAATTTTCGTAGGTTGTTGCATTCTTATATAATGAATTAAATGAGTTAGAGTAAGAAAATACAAAATAGATAAATATTATTAAGCTGGACATAGTTAAATTAAGGACATCAACAAATTTCGAGTAGATACTTGACACGTTTGGCATTCTTTTTTTTTTCTGGTTCTTGTTCTTGAAAATAAGAACAAACAGACCCGACACTGAAATCTGTTTGCCAAACCGTTTTGGAATTTTTAAACCCCTCCCCCCCTTTCAAAAAACACCAATTTTAAGGTAACATCTCTAAGTTATTTTCTAAATTTTTGAAAACTATTTTCGTAGAAAAGTATGAGCGATATGAAAATAATGGGCATTTTTATTATTATTTTTATTTTTAAAAACATGAAAAGTGAAAACTTATAAAATGAAAATGATGCCTCTAGTTTTTGCAACATATAGAATCATATGTTCTCGGCTGGTCCTGAGGTATTCGGGATTTTACGAGAAATATTAAAAATTGAGTCCGTTATACATTTAAAAAAATACTATATGTACGGGAAAGAAATACACCTTCTCGTATAATCCTGTTGACCAAGTCTGCGCTCCTCCGTACGACGTCGTTCAACTACCTGAAAATACACACGTGAGCTAGCCGGCGGGTGTGTGCCGGAAACCTCTCCGATGCCTAAGTCAGTAAACTTGACAAATAGACAAAAGCTCTATGAATTCAGGGAGCAAAGTTGCATTACCTCTCCAAAGGTGATATTAGTGAGCTTATATAGGTTTCGCGTGGCACAATCCTGGTAGGACTCTTATTCCTCCATGTGCAGAGTCCTTCTAGGATTACTCCTCCTTGCGTAGAGTCCTCCTTGGACTCATACTCCTGGAAGACAATGCTTATCCTCCATCACCCCCCTCACTGCTTAAACCAAGTAAGATGGTTCTTTTTATGGCCGGACTACTTCAGGACCGAAGTAACTATTAATTCGGCCCTCACTTTATTCTCCCTTACCTCGGCCTTCCCATACTAAGACCGGGCTATTCATAAGGGAGTTAAAGCCGAGCTATCTTTAGAACCACAACTTACTTCGGTTCTCACAAGCTATAACCAAAGTAACTATCGAGACCGAAACCTTCGTGTTACTTCACTCAACCGGAGTAAAACTAGTCCTTCTGAGACCGGGCTAACTACCACGGCTGTGTGACCGGTCTATCTTCAAGGTTACTTTTCCAAAACCGGAGTAACCTTCATGGCCTTTCTACTCGGCCCTTTTCATTTCGGCCCTAAGGCCCAATACCCAGCTCGGCCCACTTCGGTTATAAATTACCCTCTCAATTGCCCCTTAATTCCATCTGCACAGCATGATAGGGATTACCTGTCGACGAACCGAACTAAAGTTTTAGCTTATCCAGCCGAGCTACAATCCGTTAGCTATTCCAGCCGAGCTGAAAATCCTTTTAGCTTCTCTAGCCGAGCTAAGCTTAAGCCGAGCTGAAAATCTTTTTAGCTTCTCTAGCCGAGCTAAGCTTAAGCCGAGCTATGCACGTCCGGTCAAACGTCTCTTCAGTCACAGCAACTGAAGCGTTCCACCTTCCAATGACACGTGGCAAGCCCCTATTGGCCATCCACAGCTGTCGCGCCGCCCTCGTACTTCGAAAAATTTGAACAGTCCCGCTCTTTCTCCCTTTTCACCAAAAGAACCCTTCATTTTTGAATCACACTAACCACTGTTCATCTTCTCTCTCTCTCTGCCTCTGAAGCTCGTGTTTTCCTTTGCTGCTGCTTCAATCTTCCAGTTTTTCTCTCTTCCTCTGGTAAGTACATGAATCCATTCTTGTTTCTCCGTTTTTACTTGCGTTTTTGATCCATGGTAGACTATGCTGTGTGTTTTTGCAAAACACTTCGTTTTTCTTCTACTGTATTTGTTCTGTCTGAAGAACTTCACAAGAACACCTTGAACATACTGATTTAGCTAGTAGAACACCTTTTTGATCTTTGTACATGCTTCAACCGAACTAGAGTACTGTTTGTGATGTACGTGAAGATATAGGTAAACTGAAACCGGACTATCACTTGTGCACAACAATGTAGTTTCAATAGGTCACCAACTAATCCACAATAGCCGAAATAAAAACCCACCGAACTGGAAACCTTAGCACCTGACCGAGCTAAAACTTCAGGGGTTATGCCAGCATTCTCAGTTCCTAAACCGAACTCAGAAAGCTGCCCCTTGACGTTCAGCCGGAATAACAAAACCAAAAGTAGAACCGATCTAACCCAACACCTTGCAAAAACCGAGATAACACGCTCCTCTTTGAAACCGAAGTAGATCCCCCAGCAAACAATCTAGCCGAAGTAAAACTGCCTTTCCTTGTTTTGTTTTTTATAGCACGGTCTATGATCTGTGCTTAACACCTTGTTTTTCCACTTTGCAGACTTAGGTTGCCAGGCACGTCCCTGCGCTCAGCCGAGCTACTGAGCACACTTTTCTCAACCGAGATAACTTATACTTAATTTATAGGTAAAATGGGCAAGTATAGAATCCTTGTAGAAACCCCAGGAGGATTAGATGAATTCAGAAAGGACTACCAAATCCCAGCCGATGTAAACCTGGTCCTAGCCGAACAAGGCATAGATCCTTGGGGTAACAAAGGCTTTGTCCCCTTTACCCTCCAATCAATTATAGAAACCGGACTCAGATTCCCAGTCCAGCCCTTGATATGTGAATTTTTAAGACAAACCAGACTATGCCCCACCCAACTGTCTACCAACACATACCGAATAATAATGGGCATAGCCGCATTAAACCAACAAACCGGTCTCAACCTCGGTTTAGCCGAAATACTACACCAATACTCCATAGGATCAAAGAACGAAGGCTGGTGTTACTATTTGAGAGTACGCCGTAGCCGAGAAAAAATAATAAAACACACACCGGATAAGGACTTAAACGACGACGACTTCCTTTGGGTCTCAGGGAATTTCGAAGACCTTCAAGCCCAGATCCCCGGCCGAAGAATAAACTGGGAAAAAGGAGAGCCCGGTATACATACTTTGGTTGCATCTCTTAATTTTGTTTATTTCGGCTTTCCTCTCTGAACCGAACTAACACTTGTTCTCTTTTTTGCAGATTTAGCCTACATTCACTCCCAGTACGGCTACCCCAACCTAGACGTTCTGCGCGCCGCACTACGAGTCGAGGAAAGAAGTTGGGCTAAACTGCTCGACTTCGAGCCGACTTATCGATACTCCGGTCGCCGAAAAGCAGGGTGACCGACTTTCTCCTTGAAGACCCACCAGAACCGGACCCATCCTTGCCAGAAATTGTCCTCGTGCCCCTCACAGCCGAACAAGAGATGGCAAAGAAGAACAGATTGAAGGCCATGCTTACCGCAACAACGAGAGCCGAAGTACCACAAACCGGCCAGGCTACCGAGGCCGTGGTGGCCCTCCAAGCTCAACAGCCATCGTCCTCTCGCCGAGCTAAGCGCGCCCGGACTACTGAGACCGAGCAGCGTCTGGTTGACGAGGATGACTCCGTGCTTCCACCGAACTCCGAACCCAACCTCAACCGGAATCGTCTGACCGGGCTGCACCCATCAACAAATGGGTTCCTCCCCTTGTTTTCAATAACCGAGATATCCACGATAGCGACTCGGTTGTTGCTGAGGAGGATCACTTACTGGCCTTCAACCTGGCCAGGGGTGTTTGCCTCCCGAAAGACATGGAGCACCACAGCAAGCGACTCAACACCGAGCTGAAGGCCATCCGGTCATCCACTAAGTCCATGATCCTGGTAATTAGCACTGTCCTCTTTTGATCAGTCTAATTTTCTTCCAACTCTTAGCTCGACTAAAAAATGAACTTACTATTCTGTTGCAGGCCATTCAGAAGAACACCATCGCTCACAGGCAAGTGATGGAACTCCGAAAGACCACAGGCAAGCCATGAAGGAAGCCGGAACCAAAGCTGCCGAGCTAGCTCAATCCCAGCAGAGGTCGGCCGAACTGGAGGCCGAGGTAGCTCGTCTCACCGGACTGGTTGCCTCGGCTGACAGTGATAAACTGCGTGCCGTGACCGAGTGAAAGACAAATATTTGTGGGAGATGGCGCAGCTTGAAACCAAGAAGAACGCCGAAATAACGGAGTTGAAGGAGAAGGCTGAGCGCGCATCCAAGGAAGGCTTCAAAGAAGCCGAAGCTGGCTACACTCTGCAATGTGAAGCAGCGAAGGAGTTATTCTTCAGTGTGGCTGGAGAGGCGCAGTGGAGAAGATCGGTTGTGGACCTGAAACCGAGGTCTACAACGCTCCTGAGCACTTTATTTATTCCGGCCTCACTGCAAGATTATGCTGATGATCTCCAGAAACAATTTCTCGGTTCATCTGATGATGATGATGATGAAGAGGAGGAGACAACCGAGACTCCGGTCATTCAGGAGGAGCAAGCTGGCGATCAATCAGCTCGGTTGGAGCCCACGATTGAAAATGCGGCGCCCGAACTCCCAACCGAGACTGCTCTAACTGCAGATACCGAAGTACGTGCTGACCTTGGGGCCGATCTGGATGCCGAGATAGATGATCTCTTTTGATTGAACTTGTTCTTTCTTCTTTTTCTTTCTTTTGTCCGAACTTGTAACCGGGCTACGGCCCTTCTGCTTGTACTTGGCTTTGACTTCAATGAAAAAATCTTCGACTCTTATTTCGGTTCTGTATGTATGCCTGTACTTGTAATGCATTTTTCCATGACACTCATCTGTACAACTGTGATCTCGGTTAGCTATCTGACTCACTAGCCAACCACTCTTCAGCCGATATAGCTTACTTCGGCTGAAGTAACAAAGAGTTGGTTTAATCCAGCCAACCACTCTTCAGCCGATATAACTTACTTCGGCTGAAGAGTAACAAGAGTTGGTTTTAATCCAGCCAACCACTCTTCAGCCGATATAACTTACTTCGGCTGAAAAGTAATCAAAGTTGGTTTAATCCAGCCAACCACTCTTCAGCCGATATAACTTACTTCGGCTGAAGAGTAACCAGAGTTGGTTTAATCCAGCCAACCACTCTTCAGCCGTAAACTTACTTCGGCTGAAGAGTACAAAGTGTTGGTTTAATCCAGCCAACCTCTGAGTTGGTTTTTCCAGCCAACCTAGAATATCATGTTTGGTTATTCCGGCCAAACGTCCTGCAGTCTGGATCCTAATCCTGGACTTAGGAAGGGTGTTGGTTTAATCCAGCCAACCTCTGAGTTTGGTTTTTCCAGCCAACTCAGAATAAAGTGTTTTGGTTTTTCCGACCAAAACGTCCTGCAGCCTGGATCCTTATCCTGGGCTTAGGAAGGTCATAGTTGGTTATTCCGGCCAACTATGTTTACAATACTAACTTTCTAAAGCTACTTTCTACTGAAAACAATAATGCTGAAAAGAATCGACTTGTTTTATTGAGGAAGTAAAAAATTACACATACTTAAAAAAAAAAAAGCTAGAAATAAAACAACTTGAGATTTGCCGTATTCCATGGTCCTGGGAATTCTTTTGCCGTCCTCATCTTCCAAGTGGTATGCCCCTTTGCCTGCCAGTCCGACCACTTTGTAAGGTCCTTCCCAGTTAGGTCCCAACTTGCCATCTCCTGGACCAAGGTGTTTCCCATCACCTTGCGAAAGTACCCAATCGCCGATCTTGAACTGTCTTGGATGTACTGTTTTGTTGTATTTCCTGGACAATTCTTTCTGGTAGGAGGCGATGTGAACCAATGCCTTTTCTCTTCTTTCTTCTGCCAAGTCAAGTTCTAATGCGATGGCTTCTCCATTTAGGTCTGGATCAAAGTTTTCGCTCCGAATTGTAGGAAGGCCAACTTCTAAAGGGATGACCGCTTCCATGCCATAAGCTAAGGAGAATGGAGTTTCTCCTGTCGAACGTCGAGGCGTGGTGCGGTAAGCCCATAAGACATGGGGGAGCTCTTCTGCCCACTTGCCTTTTGCTCTTTCTAACCTCTTTTTCAATCCATCCAAGACTACCTTGTTTGACGCCTCTGCCTGACCGTTTGCTTGGGGATACGCCGGTGTAGAATTGTAGAATTCTATCTTGTACTCTTCGCAAAAGCCTCTGAAAATTTTGCCGTCGAATTGAGTGCCGTTGTCTGAGATCAGTGCTTTTGGTATGCCGAAGCGAGTAATGATGTTCTGCCAACAAACTTTTTTACATCTTTTCCTTGATTGACGCCAAGGCTTCTGCCTCCCCACTTTGTGAAGTAGTCTGTTGCCGCAAGAAAGAATTTCTGTTGCCAGGTGCTGTTGGAAGTGGTCCTACTATGTCTAAACCCCACATTGCGAAAGGCCATGGGCTAGTTAATGGTAGTAGTTCTCTGGCAGGTTGGTGTATTTGGTGCGCAAACTTCTGACACTTTTCGCATTTTTTGACATACTTCTCTGAATCTGCTTGCATGTATGGCCACCAGTATCCTTGTGAAATCGCTCTATACGCCAATGATCTTCCTCCTTGATGGCTGCCGCATACACCCTCGTGTATTTCGAATAGGAATGCTTCCACTTTGTTGGGGTGAACACACTTCAAGTAAGGTCCTGAAAACGACTTTTTGTATAATGCCAAGGATGGAGAGAGCCAAAATCGCTGCGACTTTGCTCTTATTCTGTTGGCTTCTTTCTTCTCTTCTGGTAAGGTGCCGTCTTTCAGGAACAGTATGATGGGATCCATCCAAGAAGGGCCTAATTCTGCGCAACATACCTCTTCTGCTTCTGCGTCTTCAATGCTTGGTCTAGGCAGATAGTCGATTAGTAGTGGGTGAGGAATGGAGGTGTCTGCCATTGAGGCGAAGCCTGCTAGTTCGTCTGCTCTGCTGTTTTCCTCTCTGCCGATCTGTTCAATCCTCACCACTTCGAACTTTTTTATCTCTGTTCTGACCAATTCTTGGTACTTGGCCATTCTATCATCTTTTGCCTCGTAGTCGCCAGATATTTGGTTTACCACCAACTGGGAGTCGCTGTAAACCATTAACTCGGTGGCCTTCATGTAGTATGCTGACTTGAGGCCTGCCAGAAGTGCTTCATACTCTGCTTCGTTGTTTGACGCTGGGAAGCCAAGGTTGATTGCCTGCTCCACCACTAGGCCATCTGGAGAGATGAGGACTACGCCAAGTCCTGCGCCATGCCGGTTGGATGCTCCATCCACAAAGAGCTTCCACATTTCCCCTACAAACAACTTCCAGCATGTGGAGGGATCGGATGATGTTGTGGGGTCTGGAATGTCGCTGGAGTTTCCTTCATGATCCATAGTTGCAGTCTGCCCCTTGTCTTCTGATTGGACCAAGTCATTAGTTGTTGGTGAGTTTTGACTTGGTGTAGTAAGGTCTGCTTCCTCCTCGCCTTCTCTACTCTGGTCTGCCTTGGGCTCTGGCTGAGTTACCTGTACTAGGGGTTGCGCTATTCCGGCGTCAATCTCCAACCCTAGTTCGGTTGTGTCAGTCAGGTCGATTGGGCAGACTTGGTGGCTTCCAGGAGTGAACTCAGCGACGAAGTCTGCCAAAGATTGGGCTTTTAGTGCGGTTCTGGTTGGAACTTGATGTCATATTGTCCCAATTCTACTGCCCACTTCAGAATTCGCCCAGAAAAGTTCGCCCTTTCAAATAAAGCCTTGAGTGGGAAGGCTGTGAGAACAACTATGGTGTGGGCGTGAAAGTAATGTGACAACTTCCTTGAGGCCATCATTAAGGCCAAGGCCATTTCTCCAGTGGCAAATACCTCGTTTCGGCGCCTAACAATGTCTTGCTGACGTAGAAGATTGGAAGATGCTGAATGCCTTCTGTCGAACCAATACTGACTGCACTTACCGCGTGCTGAGAGACTGCTAAGTAGAGGAAGAGCTCTCTCCAGGTATTGGGGTGACAAGTAGTGGTGGAGAAGACATGTATTCCTTCAAACTCCCAGAGCTCGGTCGCATTCTTCGTCCCACTCAAACTTAGCTTTTAATGACTGAAAGAATGGACGCAACCTGTCGAAGACCGGCTGATGAATGGTTAAGTGCTGCTGCCAGCCGGTGAGATGTTGCACTTCTTCCTGAGTTAGGCCTCTCTAATTCCTGAAT
>JAPPVO010000016.1:33447013-33482306 GCA_030407325.1 Camellia japonica
TCGTATTTAAATTCAAAATTAGGAGGGAAACCTAGCTGCAGATATTGGCATAGTGGAGCTAACTATAAGGCAACATGATCAGCGATCATGGAGGGGCGGTTCGACGGTTAGAAGTGCAGTTCGACGGTTTTCAGTGAGAAGTATAAATAACAGAGAAGGCCCTAGAAAGTGCTCAAAAAAATCAGTTTTATTCTACTTATTTCCTTTCCAATTTTACATTTCTTGTTCTTTACATTTCTGTACTTTAAATTTCTGCACTGCATTTCGTTCATAGGAGTAGTTTTCAAGTAGCTTGTTACTGTAAACCTCTACGAGGCTGATTTGAATCTTTGTAAGTCTTTCATTTTGCTTAATGAAATATTACAATTGTTCTTCATTTAATCATTATTTGTTTAATTCTCCTAAACAAAACTACCAGTAAAAGTCATTTTCATTGAGGCTGAAAAAAGTAAAACACAATCGTCTAATAATTGATTGACAATTAATATTCTGTAAGAACTAATTGATCCTTACAAAAACAACATTCGAAAGTTAAAAAGTCAACAGCCACGTGATACTTTAATAATATTATAATTGATAAAAAAAAAAAATTTATAAATTTATATGAAATAATTAAAAATATAAATTATGATTGACGAAATGTATAGTTAAGCCACGCCCGAAGACGATTCAATAATTTTTCACCTTAAAAACTCGTCACAACTCCACACGATTTTCCGACCCAAAAAATAAACCCTGTCCGCCACCAACTTCAAAATATTCCCACCTCTACTTCTACTACTACTCGGATTGTTGATCTCCATTTTGACTGAATTCGATCATACGCCTCCAATCACATGATTTGACACCAAAAGCAAAAGTCAATCTAAACCAATCACAAACTGCCACGCCTTCACCTCCACATGCTCTCTCTCTCATTCCCTTTTGTTTGCCTCGCTCTCCTGCTACTGATTACCCAAACCCACTCCATCCACCAGCTCCAGCTATGAAAAAGCATATACATACACGTTCAAAACCCATATCATAAATTTCTAGGGTTGGAATTTTCAAATGCAAATCCATTCTTCTTCTTCTTCTTCTTCATAGATCAGAGAGAGAGAGAGAGAGTGTGTGTGTGTGATAAATTGAAATTGATAATGCCAAGGCAGAATCGGGTTGTGGAGGGTTTGATTCCCGGATCCTGCAAGATCCGAAAGAGGGGTTGCTCTTCGTCTTCGTCTTCGTCCTCTGTGTTGCAGAATTACCGATTCAAGCGGGCCATTTTGGTGGGTAAGCCTCGGGGATCTAGATCGAGCACTCCGGTTCCGTCTTGGAGGACGACGGCGGCGGCTGTGGATTCTCCCAAGTACGCGCCGTCGCAGAGCGGTGGTGGGAGGTCGAGGCCCGTGTCTGCGAGGAAGCTGGCGGCGACGCTGTGGGAGATGAATGAGGTTCCGTCGCCTAGGGTTGGGGACAATTTGGAAGAGAAGAGAGCGATCAAGAGAGAGATGAGAGTTAGAGAAAGAATGGGGGTGCCGAGATCGGTGCATTCGGGTTCTCTACCTCCCCATTTGTCTGATCCATCTCACAGTCCTGTTTCAGAGGTGGGTTTCTTTTATTTTTTTGATAAATTTCTTTGATTGCAGTTTGGTTGCTGAGAAAACAGTTGAATAAAAAGGAGATTTTTAAATTCTTTGTTTTTGTTTGAATCAATTGAGGCAGAGCAGAGCAGTAGTAATTGGAAGTGTTCGACTAAATTTTGGATCTATGTGGTTGGCTTGATGTCATTTTCAAAAAATGAAAATTTTGAAACCCTTTCAATTGATCAATCAAAATCAAAGCAAAATTTTATTCAAAAAAAGAAAAAGAAAAAGAAAAAGAAAATATGTTTTCTAATAATTGTCAATTGCCAATGGAAGTAGATTTCTGAAACTTCAGAAAATTACTAGAATTATGTTTCAAGTTTCAAAATAATGCTTCTTTCAGGGGAATTTAACCAAAAAAAAAAAAAAAGAAAGTCCAACCAAGACCTGCACACACACATCTAAAAACCCATTTTCTTTTATAATTTTCGAGAATGGGAAAAATGTTTTTGAAACCCGCATAGAATGGAGCATTGTCTCAGAGACTCTGAGTATTGGGAATTTGGTGGTTCTTGTGCTTTGGGTTCATTTTTATATATTATTTCATTTTATTGTCTTGTTATCAAAGTTTTTATTCCTATATTATTTTAATGGTTTTTATTAAATTTCAAAAATTGCAGAGGATGGATCGATCATGTACAGGTAGTCGCCATGGGAGGACTCCATCGATTTCTCATAGGCTCAGGCTTGGCGGCCACAATGTTGGTGGTTTGGATTCCCTTAGCAATGCCAGTTTAATGGAGGTTATAGCTAATTTCTTTCTTCCCTTGGGATACAATTCTTTCGCTAAATTTTAATCTGTCATTGTATCTTTTATTCTTTTGTTTTCTTGAAATTGAAGTGACTTTTGGGACCGTTATTTAATGCTCTATCTGTGTCTTTCTCTACATGCACATAGCAATTCTGAGCTTGATATTAATTTTTTTTGTTTTGTTTTTTTGAATCAAACTCTATTTTTCTTTTGAAACTTTTGAAAGCTTTGAAATATTTATGTTGCAATATGTTGGCTGTTTGAAGAGAGATAGAGGACAATACATGTTTATTGTGTTTGTATCTATCATAATGCAGGTTGAGACTAGATCCAGATGCCAGACTCCTGGTGGCTCTGTGGTTGGTGGTAGGACGCGATTGAAGGATGTTAGTAATGCATTGACCACCTCTAAAGAGCTATTGAAAATAGTCAACCGTATTTGGGCTCAGGATGATCATCAACCTTCATCAAGCATTTCTCTTATCTCTGCCTTACATGCTGAGCTTGAGAGGGCTCGCTTGCAGGTCAATCAACTGATCCAAGAACAGCGTTCGGACCAAAATGAAATTAATCATCTTATGAAGTGTTTTGCTGAAGAAAAGGCAGTGTGGAAAAATAAGGAGCAACAAGCGGTCGAAGCTGCTGTTGAGTCAGTTGCAGGTGAACTCGAGGTAGAGAGGAAGCTTAGGAGGCGATTTGAGAGTTTGAACAAGAAACTTGGGAAAGAATTAGCGGAGACGAAGTCATCACTCATGAAGGCAGTGAAAGAACTTGAATGTGAGAAGAGAGCGAGAGAAGTAATGGAAAAAGTATGTGATGATTTAGCTAGTGATGATAATGCTGAAGTTGAAGAACTGAAGAGAGAGTCTGCAAAAATACATGAAGAGGGTGAAAAGGAAAGAGAGATGCTTCATTTAGCTGATATGTTGCGTGAAGAGAGAGTTCAAACGAGACTCTCTGATGCTAAAAATGCTGTTGTTGACAAGCTAAGGAATCAACTTGAAGCTCTAGCGAGAACCAAACAGGGCAAAGAAAAGGGGCGCAATTCTCTAAGTCGTGGCAATTCTGAAGATATTGCTGCCTATTTGAGAAGAACCCGTTTTGGGTCCCATCAGAATGAAATAAAAGAAGAGGATGGAGAAGTGGAGGACAGAGTTGATTGTGAAGAAGAAGACTCGGCTGAAAGTGATCTACATTCTATAGAATTGAACATGGACAACAATAACAAGAACTACAAGTGGACAAATTCTTCTAGGGTACCTCACGATTCTAGAAAAGTTCCACTTCTGATTGATGATGAAATCGAAGGGAGGAGGAACTCTACCTCTGGGAAACCACCACGGAGAAGCACTTCTCTTCAAAGGAGCATATCAGATGGAGTTGAATGGGGACTCCAAAGTGAAACTGAGAGACTCTATGATCTTGAAAAGCAAGCTCGAAGGAAAGGTTATGGGGATGACAAGGAGGGATATAAATCAGTGAAAGCTCTTAGGGACCAAATGTTGTCGAGTTCTAGGGCAGGATCTGTTAGGGATTGTTCTAGTCCAACCCGGCAATGGGGGCAGGCGTGGCCTTCACGAGATCATGGCAATACAGGACCGACTATGGTGCAGGCTAGTGGTTTGACCTCAAGGCTAGTGGAGGGCAGAGGGGAAGGCCAGACTGCAAGAAGATCAAGAAGGTGAGTTTTCGTTTGTTAATTAATGTGTTTCTTGAGATCCATGGGTGCTGCTCAAACTTGCAGTTCCCGGTATGCAATTCTGGGATAGCTTAAAAAGCAAGACTTGGTGGCCCCATGTTGAGATGAGAAACCAAGATGATTTGAGTTCTGTTGGTTTATGTTTTCAATGTTGTTGCTATGAACTGCTCTGCTTGAGCAGTTAAAACTTCACCTATATGTAGGAGTGTTTGAATTTAATTCTAGTTCTTTTTGTAGAAAGTTGTTCTGATCTTGGTGAAGTTTTTGCTGTACAAAAACTTTAGTATAACTGAGAAATATTTATGTTACAATTTTTACTTTCTGTCTTGTTTAATTTTGCTTCTCTTTTCAGAGAAATTCTCTAAACCAGCTGAATTTAGTTCAGGTAGATCATAGGATAAGACAGATAAGACAGATTTTTAATTCATCTGAGTTTGGCGTTCTAGATGTATACATAGTCCTTTCCTTTGACAAATACAACACCTAAATATAGCCCTTGAGATTTCATGCCAAGTTTTTAGTATTAAGAGCATATTAAATCAATCACCAAAAACATAATTGTATTGGTAATAACTATGATAAACTTTTAGTGGGGTTGGCAAACAAGACCTTTACATCATTATCAGATGGTAATGATTTGTTTAACGAAAACAAGAAACCCTAATGTCAATATCACTCATGAGTAATATTATTGTTTTTTTAATAATTTATTTTTTTATTTTTATGTTGACACTGGAAATACCTATTCTAGCTTAGCCTATGGGAAGAGGGAAAGGGTGAGGAGGCGGGGTTCGAACTTTTGAGCTCATGAGTGGGGGGGAGCACAAAACCCTAACCACCCTTGCACTCCATGAGCACTTCATTCTAAACCATGTTAGTAAGGAGATGGAGAAATAATGCTAGAAGCTGGGGAACAATGCAACAAAAAGAACACTAGACTTGATATATTTCTAGCTAGCCATGGATTGAAAATGTTGATCTTCAAGCAGTGAAATGGAATAGAATATACTTTACTGCTGAATTTAAACTCCTTTTCTTTTATTGATCATGATTTTATAGTTATCAGATTAATGCAATTGTTAGATATTAGTGGGCCAATTGCAATGATTAAATGCATGTAAAGTTGTTATTAAATTGTTATAGAACTCTGAAATGCCATAATCATTTGTCTCCCCTATAAATGCGGCATGAAACCTGTATGTAGATGACATAAAGTTAAATTTTACTTCTAAAAACACAATTAGCAGAAGCATATTTTAGAGATAAATGTTCTCAAGTTTTTGAAGTTCTAAAATATTCAAATTTAAAATGAAAATGATAAAGAAATGGCTGCATTTGAGCTTTTAATTACTTTTATTTCTTGAAAAATTTGAAAAATGTTCATTTTAAAATGCATACCTAATAAATACTTGGTTTTTTTGGGGGTAAGTTATAAATGGGTTTTATTCTTACTAGACCACTCATTTTTCAAAAAATAAATTTGATAAACTAACGTGATTATTGTACGGGAAAGAAATAAACTTTCTCGTATAATCCTGTTGATCAAGTTTGCGTTCCTCTGTACGACGTCGCTTTCTCACCTGAAAATACAAACGTGAGCTAGCTGACGGGTGTGTGCCGGAAACCTCTCCGATGCCTAAGTCAGTAAGCTTGACAAATAGACAAAAACTCTGTGTATTCAGAAAATAAAGTTGTGTTACCTCTCCATAGGTAATTTTTGTGAGCTTTTATAGGTTTCGTGTGGCACAATCCTAGTAGGACTCTTACTCCTCCATGTAAAGTCCTCATAGGATTCATGCTCCTGAAGGATAATGCCTATCCTTTCACACCCCCCTCACTGCTTAAACCAAGTGAGATGGTTTTACTATGGCCGAGCTACAATCCGACCGAAGTAATCATTGCTTATAATGGGCCGAACTATACTTAGGTCGGTTCTCTGCCCTTAGTTCCTCTTCCATTAACCATGGCATGCCTAAAACCGAACTATCATTTTGTCAACGTTTCGGCCGATCTAGTTTCACTGCGCCATGACCGGTGTAAGTTCAGAGCATCCTTAAACCGGTCTGACTACAAAACACCTTTCAACCGGACTAACAACAAGAGTCCCTCGAACCGGTCTAACTCCTGGGCTTGAGACCGGACTAATCTTTAAGCCTTTCTAATGACCGGAGTAATTTTATGCCGTTTTACTTAGCCCTTTGCACTAAGGCTCATAACAGTCCAGTTCGGTCCAATTTGCATATAAATTACCCTCTCAATTATGATTATCAGATCGATCTGGTTGTTTATATGATTGATTTACACACTATGTTTTAAAAAATACTAAATAATTTAAATTATCGATGTAGAACCGTAATCTTGAAAAACTGCTCCCTTTAGATGGGATTAACCTCTGAACTTAGAAGAGAGATGGAGAAAGGCATTTCTCTCTCTTAGCCACTCACCTTGGTTTTGGATCTTTGTTACACCATTGTTGACTCCATAATGACTTCCATCCAAATGTGACGACAAAAAGGATTGAAAACCCTACTCTTTGGAATTGGGTGGATCCCATTGGCAATTGCAAAGAGAAAAAGCAGCTAATAAGCTAGTCTAAAGTGTGCCATAAAGATTTCACACATATTAATGTGGAAAATTTCATTCTTAATACAATATCACACACATTTCATAGAAAAGCCCAATGCCAATTCAAATGTGACGAAAATATCTTCTTTTTTGTTTCCTCTCTTATTTTTTATTTTTTGAAGTAAAACTAACAAAAAAAATAGGCCTTTTAAATGTAAGAAGTAAAGGTAGAACAATTCCGTTGCCAAGAATAATGTTTTGTTAGCCAATTATTATTATTATTATTTTACTTTTCTGGTTTGTATAGTCGAGTATAATTTAAAAATCTAAAATTTTTATTTTTATTTTTATAAAAAGTTTACTGAAAAACCAAAAAAAAAAAAAAAAAAAAAAACAATCCAATACGCTTATAGAAGAAGATGATTTATTATGATGGCAATTCAATTTTGTTATCAAGAACACTACATACTATGCCGAGCCAATAACATATTTGAGCTATGCTTAGGTTCAATAAGGTATTCAAAGATGTCCAAACACCTTGCTTAAGCCCAAAAGAGTAAAAAAGGACAAAAAAAAAGAAAAGCTTAAACTATAAACATTTGCGCATATTAATAACTACCATTACATCCGTACTATACATGGTATCACACAAATAATTGAAAAATAAGATTAATATATTAAATAGTAATCAAAAAATATTTTAAAATGTAGTGATAAAAGAGACTTAAAATCAAATAACTTTTAATTATTTTCATAACATTTACAATTATTATTATTTTAGTCTTGTTATCAATGGTGTGTTCTACATATTAAAAACAAAAATGTGCTATAATATAAATAATAAATGATAAAGGCAAAAAATAAATTATAAAAATTACACTTACGGTAAAACATAAATAAATTATGTCATGAAATTTTGTAATTATAGCTTATCTTATGTTCATTCGATAATATAGCAAATCAAATGTGTCAATTAACTTTTACCCTTTATCTTCTTTGTGAAACTCAACAAAAATAGCTAACATTAAAATTAATTTATAGAATAAAATAGCAAAGAGAACAAAGGGAATAGTCTATTTCTCAGTTATCCTTCAAATTAATCTTCACTTTGTTTAGCACAATTTCGAGATCTCTCCCAAAATAGATCAATTATAGTTAGGGGTGTAACTTGGGTGGGCTCAACCTGAGCAACCCGAGCCCAACCTGAAATTTTTCAGGGCTTAGGCAAGATATTTTTGAATTTGGTACGGGATTTGGACAAAAATTTAGAAATTCGACTTAAATTTAGTCGGGCTTAGACAAATACATCAAATAATGCAAGCAACCCGAAACATGAATTATATATTTAAAAATATTAAATATACATATAAATTATTAGCCAATAGATGATATTAAAGTAATTTATATTGTTAAATCATATTAAATATATATTATATATACCAATAATACAACACAAAATCTTACATTTTTTATTTTCACTCAAATTGTAAAGACTACCATAGTGGCATCTCTCTTACATTATATAAATTGTTTGTTCTAATGTTATTAATAATTTTCTTAAAAGATATGTAAATAGAGTCTATTTTAACGAATTAATTAAAAAAACATTGAAATTTATGTGCAATTTGGGCTTATACAGACAACATCGGCTTACAATTTGGACTTTGACGGGCCTGGGCAAATCTCAGCATAACTTGGGTTGGGTTTAGACAACCTCTCAATCTGTCTGAACCCGCCTAAGTTACACCCTTTATTATAGTTAACTCAACCTTTAAAAATAAAAATTAAAGTTTAAACTTGACCTAGGCTAGCCTACCACTTACCTCAAAGTCATTCTTTTGGTTGGACTCCACCATTAAGATCAATATATTTTTAATTTTAAAATTAATATATATTTTAGTTTTCATATTATAAAAATTAATTATAGCAATATCTCTTCAACTATTTACAAATATAAACTTATCCCATAAAATAATTTTTCTTGGTATAAACCCATTAAAACAATTCTTATTGTTTGAATTATATGCCACTTTTAAAATTAATCTATTAAATAAATAAGTAAAACATATTTGCATATAAAATAATGTAAATGAAAATGACTTTTGTAATTGAACCATTTAAACAATAAGTTTGTAGCTATTTCCAGTAAGTTTGTTAACATTAAAACTAATTTATAGAATAAAATGGCAAAGAGAACAAAGGGAATAGTCATTTTTCGGTTACCCCTCAAATTAATATTCACTTTGTTAAGCATAATTGCAAGATCTCTCCTCAAATAGATCAATTATAGTTAAGTTAATCATTAAAAATAAAAATTAAAGTTCAAACTTGAGTTAGGCTAGTCTAACACTTAGCCCACCCCAAAACCATACTTTTGGTCTCACTTCACCATTAAGAATTTTCTTAATTTTAAAATTAATATATATATATATATATATATATATATATATATATTATATATATATATATTTAAATTTCATATTATAAAAATCAATTATACTAATATCTCTTCAACTATTTACGAATAAACTTATCTCATAAAATAATTTTTCTTATACCCACTAAAACAATTCTTATTATTTGAATTATATACGACTTTTAAAATTAATCTATTAAATAAATTAATAAAACATATTTGCATATAAAATAATGTTAATGAGTTAGCCCCATAAACTTAACTTTTCTAATTGAACCATTTTTTTGGCAACCAAAAAAAAAAAAAAAAAGTCACCTATTTTTTCGATTTTTTTTTTTGTCTTTAGTGATTTTATTTTAAAATTATGTCAATTTTTTTTACTTTTTTGGTCCATCTTGTTGAGACGAATCTAAAAAGTATATCTTTTTTTTGAAAAATTTCAAAAAAAAATCACTAAAGACGAAAACGAGTAAAAAAAGATTACTTATTTTTGTCTTTTCTAGATTTTTTTAGATTTTTTTTAAAAAATTATAATTTTTCATTTGTCTTGTTGAGCTGAATTTAAAAACTAATTTTTTTTTTTATTTAAAAAAAAAAAAAATTCACTAAGGACAAATAAACCAAAAGAGACAAAAGCCAAAAAAACATACTTCCCAAAATACCCCTATTGTATTAATAAAAACTCTAGTCTAGGCTTATTTTAAAAATTTGTTTTGGACCACATTATTTAGTTGTGTAGGTCATTCAATTCTCAATAATTTTTATTTTATTTTCAGATAGGAAACTATGAATAACATTAGATGATGAAATCTATTATGATTTACTTTAATGATAGTTTCACACTTCATATGTAGATTTTTAAAAGGAGAAATATTCTGTAACCATATTTTGATATCAGATTTTGGTACCATGTATTATAATACTTCACATCATCATTCAAGAGCGTCACATTATTACTAAATTTCATATTTTAAAATTTAAATATTCTAAATTTTCAAATTTCAAATGACACGTGACTTATAAAATTTTGGGGTTACACCTCTTGAGGTTTCTATTTAATATACAGATTCTCCCCATCACATTTAAAAAATTACACTTCCCCACTTTCAGATTAAAATATTTGCCTCCTTAGTCTTTATACATGTAAAATAATAAAATAATACATATATTTTGTTTATGTTATTTCAAGAAATATAATAATCATCTTCTTTGGTTTAATTCACACAAAAAATTAAGTTTGTTTTTTTTTTTAACTACATTTTTTTAGTATCTTAAGCAATTTTTTTTTTTTTTATTTTTTAGATACACCTAATCTAGATATACTTAATAGGTATAATATTTTGTGATTTTTTTTTTAAATTCACCAAATACAAAAAATAAAAAAATTTAATACATTATCTTATTTTGTTGTATTCAATGGATTTTTAATTTTTTTTTTGTATAAATTTTATACTTTTTAAATATATCTAGATTAAATTGATATGATCTAGATATAATGGTGGAAATAAAAATGAAAGATTATATATATACATATATATATAATTTATACAAAAATATTATAAAAATATTGTGATAGTGATATTATTGTAAATATAAATCATGTTTATGAGTGTTTTGTTTTAAAGTAAAAGGTCACCATTAAGCTATGTCATTATGTTTAAAAATTTTATATAAAATTTATATTTGTATATCATCACTCAATAAGAATATGTTCAGGTAGAATTTAATGATGAAAAGTTATAAAATGTAGTCATGATGATAGGAAGAATAAATGGTAGGAAAAAGGGTAGATGGTCATTTATAAAATTTTAGGGTATGACATTAGTAATCTAGGAGACAATTTGTAATGAGATTACAAACATCAGGGAGAAAAATGTAATTTTTCAAATGTGAGGGTGGATTTGTATCAAACAAAAACCTCAAAGGCTGTCAGTGTAATTTATCCTAAAATTTTGTTTGGAACTTTCTATTTAAAAATTTAAAATTAGATATATTGCTTGATGTGCCAATAGTTTTATGCCAAATATATTTCTTAGCTTTTAAAAATTTTTAAAAAAAAACCTTGTAAGATTAAAAAAAAAATTAAATGTAAAATTTGAAAACGAAAAAAATAATAATAGAACTCAACATAATAAAATTTAAAAATTAATGATAGGTCATGATTAATATGTATTGCATGAATTCATGTTTACTATTATACTATAAACAAACTAAATTTGGTGAAGTAGTGTTCCATTGTTATTATAGTTTAAAATTTTGATTTATTTTTCATATCAATATTATAAAAGAACCATACATTTAACAATTTGAAAGATGATAAGTATGAAATTTGAAATATATTACCATAATAATTAAAAATATCAATAATTATAATTAAAGTGAAATAAACTAATGAATTTATGACACATATATTTTTGTATTTTATTATTTAAAAAATATTAAAAAAAAAATTGGATTAGAAGTTTTAAATTTATTGACCCAATAATATTTTTATATAATAGTATAGATAGAAGTATAAATATAGATATAGATTTCATACCATAACCATTGAAACTAAAAATAGTAATTATATCATTGCATGTTTTGAAATCACAAAATTTAAAGAAATAATACTAATATATTATTGGCAATGATTAAGAGGATTTAAAAGTTAACCAATAATATTTTTATATAGGATAAATTACACTTACACCCTCTGAGATTTATATTTAATACATATTACCTCTTGACATTTGGAAAATCACATTGACCCTTGTCATTGCAATTATTTAGACGGAATTAACGTTGTTATAAAAATGATATTGAATTCATACACTCTCTCTTTTCTTGTTTTACTTTACTTTACTTCTTCTGTTTTTTTTTTTTTCTTTTTCTTTTCTTTCATTTGCTTTACTTTTTTTTTTTAAATATAATTTTCTCTGTTTTTCTACCAGGAGTTGTTGCCTTTTATATACGTAAGGGGTTTGTGAAATGAGACTATTAATCACATGGGTGGGAAAGTAATTTTCAAAATGTTAGGGGTGATATGTATTAAATTCAAATTTCAGGAGGTGTCAGTGTATAGATAGAAGTATAGATATAGATATAGATTTCATACCATAACTATTAAAACTAAAAATAGTAATTATGTCATTTTGAAATCACAAAATTTAAAGAAATAATACTAATATATTATTGAGAATGATTAAGAGGATTTAAAAATTAATTTAATTTATGTAAATTAGATGTTAGATTAATTACAAAATGACATGTGTATTTTAAGTGTTAAGAAATACAAAAAAATATAAAAACTTATATTGAAATTTTCAACCAAAAAGAAGTCACAACATTTATTTCATGAAAGTTTTTTCATGATCCCTAACTTTCCTCATACGATAAAGATAAAGATCGATAAATCTGATAAATCCAATTACGATACTTACGGTAATCGATAACTTTCAGTACTATATATCACTGTAATATTTATCAAATTTTTTTTCTTTGATTATTTTTTAGGATAAATTATAGTGGTAGTCCTTGTAATTTATCTTTTTATTTTTATTTATTTTTTATTTTGGTCCCTATCGTTTCAATTTGCTCAATTTTGCTCCTCAATATTAGTCTAATAAATAACGGTGGTTAAATTTGATAGACGGATAATCATATAATGTTTCAATTTGGTCCCTGTAGTTTACAGGATGTGTCAATTTGGTCCTTGTTATTTTGACTTTCCTATAACAAAAACCTTATTTTGGTAGAAACTCTAGAATTTGGAAATTTTGGAAAAAAGTTGAGGTATTGTGAAATTTATACTTGGTAAATTGTGATGTGAAAAAGTGATGGAGAAATTCCTATGCTTGTATCAAATGAGGTAATTTCATGGAGGAAATGAGAATAGTTGATTTTAAAATTTATCGTTTGTTTGTCTTGGAAAATCAAGTTTAGAAAATGATGTTTAACATGTGGAGAATACATGAATGTTATAATTCTTATATTGGGCATGTTTGGTTTGAATTTCTAGAGTGATTTTGAGAAAAAAATTTTAGAAAATTTGTTTGGTTTGTAAATTTTCCAAAACAATTTTCAAAATCACTTTCTCTCTCTTATCTATCAATCAATCACTTTTTCTCTCTCATCTCTTCTTCTCAATCACTTTTTCTCTCATACACATTTACTCAATTATAACAAAACATCAAATCATTACAAACTTCCAAACTCCAAAACTACTTTCAAAATACACAACCAAACAAACCAAAAAATTTCTAAACTCTCTCCCCAAAACAATTTTCAAAAACTACTCTCCCAAAAACAAACCAAACAAGCCCTTATCTCTTGGAATTATATATTATGATGTTATATTGATAAGAAATGTGAAATGTGATCACAATGGATGATTGTGTGGATGAATTGAGAAATTAAGAAATTTCAAGGCATTGATATAAAAATACATTGTATTGGCATCTTATTTAATTATCATCACCTTTCGAATTGGCATTGTTGAGATTATTAAATGGAACTTTATTATTGCATTGGACATTTGCATCACTATTCCATTTTATCATTGATGCAATTGATTTTGACTCTTGTATTGAAAAAGTATTGCTTTGAGAAAGGAAATTGTTATCATATTGATTTGTTTTTGGGATAAACACGTTGGTAAGTCCAAATATGGTGTAGTTGGTATTGGTTAAGTGGGTCTGATTGTCCACAGTGAATTATCGAAAACACGCGCAGAGGAGGTACCATGTGCCTTTCGGTTAGCAATTGGTAAAGTGGGGATTGACAGTGCTTGTTATGCCTACTTGCAGACACCTACTTAGGTGATGTAGGCCGAAAGGTACCACATTGAGGTCGCTTAAGTTACACTTATAGTCTTTTAATTCTGTTTATTTGGCGGAGATGATGTGTTTATGCACTTGTACAGATTGGACAGAAAATATGCAAATTCAATCAAAAAGGACGCGAAAGCAGATTCTCCGTGTGAGAAGCGAAAAATCCAAGTCAGCCACCTCATTGCACTTGCGGCCCAGCTACACCACATGTGCGGTCCACCTAGGGACAACTACACATAATTTTGGGTGTGTTCTGCTGAGAATAAAAGAAGGAAAAATAGGTTAGCCTAGGGTTTGAAATTTATTCTAAGAAAATGGAGGCTTAGATTTAGAAAAGGTGATTTTTCCTTAAGCTTGAGAGACAATTTTCATGTGGGCTTCCATCTCTTCCACCTCTTCCCATTCCTCCATGAGTGGGTAGGTTATTTTTTTCTAGGGTTTTGATGAAACCTTAGCCATGTAATAGGAATTTTCATAAGTTTTGATTGTGAAACGGTTTGAACAAATGTATGGACGTTTTAGAAGTTTATAATAATTATTCTTTTCATCTCTTCAAGTATTTTACTTTCTGTGAATGTTTAATACTTTCCATACATTAGTTTTCTTTGTGTTTGTGTTCAAAGTACGAGATGAGTCATGCTACGAGAGATGGGTTGTGTTGCTACTATAGTTTAGAGCAAACGTCTCGTGTTACTCGGGATGATTTGTGACTGTACGTTGAATGTGACAACCCTCTTTCAAACCGGATTGCAATTGATGGCCGATGTTAAATCTCATTTATGTGGTTAGTGGTGAATTCTTTGCCCTAGGATTTTTCTCAAAAATTAATATCTCAAACCCTAATTGTAATTACCAATTTAATTATTCAATTTCATTTAATTCTTGTTTAGTCATAATATCCATCAATCTTTTTAATCAAAATTAATTTAGGAATCTAGTAATTAAATTAGTTTAATTTCACAATTGTCCCTGTGGATCGATACTTGGACTTATCATTATTCTAAAGAATTTGGTATAGTTTAGTATTTATTTTTGGTGTGTGAAACGACCTATCAAATTTTGGCGTCGTTGCCGGGGACTTATGGCAAAATTGAGTAATTTAGAGTTACATTCCTATTTTAATTTTTAATTTAGGATTTTATATTTTAGTGTTGCTAAGTGTGCAAAGTATTTGCAATTTGAACCATTATTGAAGGGCAAGCGAAGCGCAACCAAGTTTTAAACAAAAATACCGCAGCACCAAAGTGCTAAAAAAAAATAGAAGTAGATACTCGCAAACAGAGCACCAAAGTGCTAAAAAAAATAGAAGTAGATACTCGCAAACAGAGCACCAAAGTGCTAAAAAGAAAGAAAGAGCTTAAGTGGATTGGAGACAACGGTCTACACGTCAAGCACCCACAAGGGGAGTAAAGCGTTTTCGTTTAATCGCTGTGAGTATTCTCTTCTTTGGTATTTTTGCTTTCATAACTTAGTGCACAGAGTAGGAACTTAGTGTGTGTGTGTGTGAGTAGTATATGCAAGGGCGCCATTCTTGTCGCCTTGAATTGTGGAGTTTGGACCTTGAACTACTAAGGATTCTTAGGAAACTTAGAGCCTCTTCCCAAGTTCCCAGGCTTGAATATCCACACCCATACCTTGAACCAATTGACATGGCAAACCCGAATGGCCTAAATGGGCCTAACCGGACCTTTAAGGATTACTTCACACCCATTGCATATACATCACCATCATGCATCCAGTTACCCGACACTACTGCTGCTCGTTATGAGATTAAGTCTAGTACTATACAAATGCTTCTATCATTCAATGGACTAGCTCATGATGACCCTTACAAACATCTGAATGAATTTCTAGAAATTTGCTCTATAGTGAGGATCCAGAATTTCACCAATGAGGCCTTAATGTTGCATTTGTTTCCATTTTCATTAAAGGACAAACCAAACATTGGTTGAACTCCTTACCTGGGACCAATTACAGTAGAGATTTTTTGAGAAGTACTTTTCCATTGGTAAGACCAACCAACTCAGGCGAGCCATCACCAATTTTGCTCAAATTGATGGTGAGCAATTTCATGAGACATGGGAGAGACTTCGTGACCTTCTCCAACAGTGTCCCCACCACCAAGTGCCTGATTGGCAACTTGTACAAACCTTTTACTGTGGCTTAAATGAGCTTCACCGCCAAATGGTGGATTCTTCTTGTGGTGGGACATTCATATCCAAAAATGACACCGAGGCATGACAATTATTTGAGAACTTAAGTGATAATTTCCTTCACCATGCCTCTGTAGCCCTGCAAGTCCGACAACTAGTAGTTGGAGCCCTGAAAAGAGAGGGCATTTATGAGGTCGGGCAAAACCTAGAGTTAGCCCAATAAGTAGAGGCATTGTCCCACAAAATAGACCAATTATTAGCTGCGAGACATGCCCCTACATAGCAAGATCAGCCTCAATTTCACGAGGCATGTGCTATTTGTGCGAGCCCTGCTCATGACTTGAGTGAGTGCCCTTCGGCATCACAATTTTTGGAATTAGTCCAAGAGCATGTGAATGCGGCTCAAGGATTCTCCAACCGGAGTAATGACCCATTGTAGACACCCCATTTTTGACCGTCCTCAAGATTTGGACGTCACCGTTTGAACACCCGGTGATCATCCATATTTGTGTTCGTTTGGAGTTCCCGGAGGTCTTGGCTACGCGCCTTGCCTCAAGATCTTCGAACTCGACAGTTTAGTGTCTGGTTTTGCACCAAACACTTGTTTTGCCTTGGAAGGGCAGGGAATGCCTTGTGAGGCATCCCCACACATCACCGGCCATAGCTAGAGGCCACCGGCTGGTGTTTTGTTGCCATCGGCAATGTATATTGCCGGTCGGCACTCTTTGTTGCCGGTCGGCAGTCCATTTTGTCAAAATGGCAATTTTGAGCAGCCGACTATTGTTCATCTGCTTTTGCAAATATTTTAAGACAGCTGTCTTGCCTTTTGTTCCCCTCCATACACGTGTATGGAGGGATGGCTTCCTTGTTAGCTTCTTGAGTAAGCTTTACAAGATGGATTGCCTATAAGAAGAGGGCTCCTCTCTTGGCATTAGGGTTAGAAAAAAAGTTGGAGAAGAGAGTGAGAAGACTCTGGTTTTAGGGTTTAAGTTAGTGTATCTAACCTATATCTATATCTCTTCCTCTTTTGCCATTGTGTGTGTTTTAGGCTTAGTTTTGTGCACAAACACCTACCATCACACCATCCTCTTGGAACTGAGGTTCTTGAGGCTTGTTTTTAGAACTTTAAAGCTGGTTTGGAGCTGAAGGGGCAGCTGGTCCTCCCTTTGTGAAGGTGGTCAACAAGGGTAAGAATCTTACCCCTTTTTACCCCATTTTTGCATTCTATTTTTGCCTATCTTAGAACTATTTTTGTGCTTAGTGTATAATATAAAAAAGTTCTTTTTTTGGGCCCTCTAAATAGTTTGTTTAGAGTGTTTTGTGGTTTGGAGGTGTTTGACCCCTCTTAAGCTTTGAGGGACTCCATTTTGTGCCATTTTGAGTGAGCTTCGGGACTTTGGTGTTTGGGTCTCCTCACCACTGAAATCTTGAGGGATTTCAGTGGTAAGGATGATGCCTTGAAGTCCCAAGAAGGAGAGGGCCACCCCCTCTCCTTGTTGTCCTTGAAAATGGCACTTTTTGGCCTCTTGAGGGAGCATCATGTTTGAGTGCTTGTTGATCATGCCATGGCTGTTTTTCATGCTTATTATGCCATGATATAACATTGTTGTGTGTTGGTTTTGGTACACCATGCATGCCTTGCATATATGCCTTGTAATGCTATGTTTAGGCCTTGACATGCCTTAGGTTGTAAGCCCTTATTTTAGCATGTTTTAGGCTTAGTCTTGTGAAGGTTTTATGTTTATTTTGCCATGTTTAAGGTCTGTCCTAGGTTGCTTTGGTCGACCGTGGCACGGTTTGTATAGCTACCTTACATTTTGGCTTGATTGGCCTTGGATATGTGAGCATTGTTGCATGCTTTGTTTGGTTTATTTAGTTGGTTTGGTACTTTCTATAACATGATTTCAGAGCTTTACAATGCATGCCATATGTCCATACTTAGCCCCTTTCAAGTGTGCTTGAGAGTTGCTTGTTTATGCTTAAGTGTTAGGCCTTGACATGTGCATGTGTGTATGTGTGTTTGGTCTCACCTCTTGAACTTTTGGCCACTGTTTTAGGCCTATTTAGAGCTACCTAAATCATGTTTAAGCCCATCCCTTTGTTGGTTGCACATGCTCCTCGTGTGTTGTAGCATATTGGTAAGTTGTTGCATGTTAGAACTCACATGATTGAATGAAGTCACATGTTTGTTTGCATGCTTGGACATTCACATCGCATCTTGCATGCTTAATGATTAACATTGATGTTTCATGTCTTGTATGCTTGTTAGCTTGTATGCTCATTTGCATTGCCATGATTGCATACTAGTTAACATGCCTAGGTTGCATTCCATCTAGCATGCATGCCTCAAAAATCTGTTTCTCAAAAATCTGTTTCTCAAAACGATTTGCCGGATTTGGACTCTTTGGTTCAGATTTAGAACCGCAAACAAAATCGAGTCCGAACTGTAGCGTGTAGCGCGGGGTCCCTCGCGGGCGTGTAACACCCATATTCCAATACATATAATCCGGGATGGAGAAATCACCCTAATTTTTTATGGAGACCTCCTTCACAAGGCACTTCTTACAATCTTCCACTACCAAGGCAGAATTTTAATAATTTTGCTAACCAATCTTCCTACTGGCCACCACAACCTTATCGACAACCATAACCTTACCGATAACCACAACCCCCACCTGTTCCTCAAGGCAACTCGGCCTTTGAGACTCAGGTGTTAGAAGTTCTCTCAGAATTAAGGGGTTAACACCAATAGTTCACTCCCATACTCACTCCATTGCCAAGCTAGAGGCCCTATTGGGTTAAATGGCTAACAATATGAATAGGAGAGATGAGGGAAAATTATCGAGTCAGACTGTGGCCAACCTTAAGGGTCAATATGGGGCAGAGGGTTCAGGTGGGAATGGAAAGCACCATGAGCAGGTGCAAGTAGTAATTACCTTGAGAAGTGGAAAGGAGTTAAAGCCTCAGCCAGATGCGTCTGATGCAACTAGAGCTAAGAAGGGTGACCACAGTGGTACTCCTAATGAGAGCAAGGGTGAGGGAGAAACAGCTAAGAGGGATGACCTAGTCCCTAGCACTTCACATGAGTCTAAAGCACCACATGTGCCTAAGGCACTCTTTCCGCCTAAAGCACCCTTTTCTCAATGCCTTGATACACCGTCCCCTTTTAATAAGAAGGCGGCATCCATAGAAGCGATGATGGAGGCTTTTAAACAAGTTAAAATCAACCTCTCCCTGTTGGAGGCGATTAAGCAAGTACCCTCATGTGCTAAATTTTTGAAGGACTTTTGTACGCAAAAGCGTAAATCTAGGACACACGTATCCCAAAAGGTCGTACTCACGGAGCAAGTAAGCTCCATTTTGTTGAATAACACACCCCCTAAGCTTAAAGACCCAGGTGACCCAACCATTGCATGCATTATAGGAGACCATTTCATTGATAGGGCCTTGTTAGATTTAGGGGCTAGTGTCAATTTGTTGCTGTACTCTGTGTACGAAGAATTTGGGCTTGGCGAGTTGAAGCCCACTACTGTTACTCTCCAGTTGGCTGACTGGTCCCTCAAAGTGCCACGTGGCATGATTGAGGATGTGCTAGTGAAGGTTGATAGGCTTTATTTTTCTGTCGACTTTTTGGTTTAGATATGGAACCGGAAGCCAGTTCTAGGAAACAAATCCCGGTAATCTTAGGTTGAGCTTTCTTGGCTACGGCCAATGCATGCATAAATTGTTGTATCGGGATTATGGAAGTTTCATTTGGGAATATGCAAATGAAACTTAATGTTTTCCAAGCATCCCAACAACCCCATGAGAGAGAGGAGTGTTTATTTGTGGATGTTGTGGATGGAATTGTGGAGGAGGCTTTACCCTCCATTTTTGTAGAGGACCCTCTAGAGGCTTGTCTAACTCATTTTGGGTTCGAGGATTTTGATATTGACGGATCAGTTGAGGAGGTGAATGCCTTACTTAATTCTTCTTCTACATCGGATTTTCCTTTGTGGAAAGCCCGATTTAAGTCCCTTCATTCTCTGTCTAAAGAGCTTGCCATACCATTCCTAGTCACACCACCTATACTTGAGTTGAAGCCACTCCCAGCCACACTTAAGTATGCATTTTTAGGGCCAAAGGATACCTGTAAACACCCCATTTTTGACGGCCCTTACGACTTGGACATCATCGCATGTACACCCAATGCTGAGTGTATTTGCTTGTCAAGTGCTTGGAGTCCTCAGCGGAATGCCACAGCCTTGAGTCCTTCAAACCCTACATCCATGTTGCTTTATTCTTGGACCAAACCTTGGATTTTTAAGCCTGCAACCCTTGGTGGCCTGCTGGCCACCTTTTTAGGCTGCCAGCCATAACTCTTGGTTATCGACCACTGATGTGGCCTACCGGCCACCAGTGTCTTTTGCAGATATTTTGTGATAGTTGTGCCAGCTGTTTGCACAAATGCTTGCATCTGCTCCCATATGTATGGCTGGATGTTCTTGAGGGAAATTCATGTTTTCTATATATAGAGGGCCTCCCTCTCTTGTTTTAAGGTTAGAAAAATTTTAAAGCAAAATTTTTCCTCTCTCTCTACAATTCTCTCTCTCTTACAAATTTCTACACTTTTGTCTATACACTCTTCATCTTTGCCTATACACTCTTAACAAAACCTTTCCATATTTGAGTTGAGGTATTCTTGAGCCTTGTTTGAGCTCTTGAGGGTGTGTTTGCTTAGTTTTATTACTTGGAATTGATTTCCTCTTCAAAAGGTATAAGCCTTTGCCTCTTTGCTTGCTCTATTTACACTTTTTATTGCTATTTTTCAACTATTTTTTGGCTATAAAAACTCTGTATTTTTAGGCTGAAACTTGGGTTTTAAGGCTAGTAAAGGTTGAGGGGTGGTCCATCATTCTTTACACCTTGCTCTTAAGGCCTTTTTCCTTATGTTTCCCACACTTACACTATCTTTTTCTGAGCTTTTAAACACTATTTTTTAGAGTTATTTTAGTAGATAAAATCATGTTTTAAAGTCCAAATTTGGAGGGATTAGCCTCCCCTCCTTGTGTTTTGCTTACTAGCCTAACTTGTGCAATGTTTTAGCTTATTAATCTAGCTTTTTTTAACTCGATTCCAGCATGTTCTAGGACTGTTTTTAGGCTATTTTAGCACTATTTTTTTGTTGATAGTTGCATTTGAGCTTTGTTTTGCATGCTTATAGTGTAATTGTCTTCATGAGTTTGGTGTTTTAGGCCTTAGACATCATCTTATTTGAGTTGATTGCACTTATTTATGGCTTTCTATACTTGTGGTCACTTTTAATCACTTCTGCAACCTCTCTCCTTTCTTGGCTTTTTTTGTTCTGCTTTGAAAGTGGTTCAAACTACTTGTTTGTTTAAGCATGAGATTGAGATTTCATGCTTAATAGTTTAATCCTTTTGGGGGTTTATTACCAACGGTATGATGTCTCTTTCATACATAAGACAACACTTGGTTTGAGCCATCTTTCCATTAGAGGACCTTAAATTCACCCTTTGGACTCAATGAATTAAAGGATGGTTGGTAATTTAAAATGAAGTAATTAAAATGGGACTAAAATGATGCAAGATAAGAATTTGGTTTTGTGTTCAATCAGATGTTGATTGAACATATGGAAGCTTGAGGCATTTCATACTCATTAGTGATGAAATGATTCAAGTTTCCAAGGTCACCACTTCCCTTGATCAATTCATGAAAGGGAAGAGGTTAGAGTCTTATGTAGTTGCATTTATTGAAATCGTACACTTTGGTTCATAAGTCATCATGCAATGAAATTGCTTGAGTTGATGGTTTGTAGACCAAGTTTTGTCTCTCCTTTGATCTATTTATGATAAGGAGGGGTGAGTTATGCAGACAACCTTTGAGAATACCCTGTGCATGCTCTGTTTGTTCTCTGTTGCAGCAAGATGAACCCTACAGCAGTGGCCGGCAGGCCCTTGTTCCTGGCCGGCCGGCCACCAATGCAAAATCCAATAGTTTGTTTTTTGAGTAGAGCAGAGCTATTCTGGAGGTGGACAAAAGTGTAAGTATTCTACTATGCAACAGAGACCTTCGGGAAGTAAAACAGTGGCATTTTCGGGTGAAAATCGACCACGTGCATGAGCATTCCTCACGTATTGAGCCTGTTTAGTTTAAATACTTAGCTTAATTATTTGTTGTAATTAATTAATTGTAACTAGTTGATTTTGTAAAAGTGTTGTAATTATTTTAATTAGCTAGATTAGTTAATTAATTAGTTCATTTGTTATTGTAATAATTAGTTAATTAGATTAGCGAATTTATTGATTTCATTTTGTAATAGTTAATTAATTAGCTTAGCCTAGTTAGTTAGCTAGTTAGCTCATTCGGACTCTCCTTCGTGAGAGTGTAATGTTGTAATAACGTGTATGTCTTCCAACCCCACGTCTTTCTCTCTTTTATTTACTAGCTTATGATGGTTAGTTTAGGGACATCATGTTTTATTTAGCATACTTCATGTTTGCATCCATTTGTATTGCATGCATCGAGGCTCGGTTCATCATTCTAACTTGCATTATTAGTTTAATACTTCTTTGAATACATACTTAGACCGCATGCTATTTAATTGATTCATATGTCATATTAGTAGCCGAGCCTAGTAATTGTATATCGCATGTGTTGCATTAGTCATATTGCATAGTTAGGAATCATGCATTTTCCTAACTTTATCATCTCTTTTGGCTTGGAATACTAGGTGAGCCTTTACTCGATTTAGCATATCGCATGCGTGTGATTGTTGCCATGTTTAGCATGTTTTCCATGAGGCTAAATGCTTATATGATAAATTTCTGGAATGCTTATAGATAAAGGCTAGTTTCTTGAATTGGAATAATGTAAGTAATGTTTATATGCGATCACTTTTTCAAGTGGTACATATTCGAAACAATTTTGCAAACAGACATGAATCAAGTGTTCCAATTCTTGCAAACTTAGTCTATACTTGTGTGTGCGCATCACATAGTAATGCTAACCTAATAATCAGAACAAGAACATATAATGTAGATAAGATACATATCATGATTAGTAGAGGCCGATCTTTGATCGGGTGAGAGGGGGTGCTCAATTCATGACCTTTCCCTCTCGTACCTGAGTTCCCAAGCTGAGACAATCTTGGTGATGACGGACACGTGGCCTTTGGCATGAGTCATGGGTTTCTTAAATTTTTCAAAAATATTTAGGTGACGACTTTGTATTTGGCAAAGCAGTCCATTTTTGGCATTTTTTATTCAAAATCGATTTTTCAAAAAATTTGCCTGATTGGGACTCTTTGGTGTGTATTTATTTCATATTGCACTTGTGGAATCAGATTCAGAAGCATGGGAGTTCGATACTATAGGGCTTATTCGCCTTCCGAAAGGGGGTGCGAAAAAGTCGAGCTACATAACTTACCTATCATCATTGCATCTGACTTAACTGCTGAGCAGGAAAGTCAATTAATGAGTGTTCTTGTGGCACATCGGAGTGCTATAGGGTGGTCGGTGGCTGATTTGAGAGGGATAGATCCCTCCTTGTGCATGCGTTATATACACCTAGAGGAGAACACCAAACCTTCTCGTGAAATGCAACGGAGGCTTAATCCTAATATGAAAGAGGCGGTGAAAAAGAATGTGTTAAAATTATTAGATGCGGGTATTATATACCCCATCTCGGATAGCAAGTGGGTGAGTCCCACACAAGTGGTGCCTAAGAAATCAGGCATTACTGTTGTTAAGAATGAGAGATGAGAGTTAGTCCCCACACAAACCATTACTGGGTGGCGAGTGTGCATTGATTATAGGAGATTGAATTCCATGACTAGGAAGGATCATTTTCCCTTGCCTTTTATTGATTAGATCCTAGAGCGGTTAGCGGGGCAGGATTTTTATTATTTTCTTGATGGCTACTTAGGTTATAATCAAGTCTTAGTATACCCCGCTGACCAGGAAAAGACCACATTCACTTGCCCTTTTGGCATTTTTGCTTACAGGAGCATGCCATTTGGGCTATGTAATGCACCGGTGACTTTTCAACGGTGTATAATGGCCATTTTCTCCGATATGGTGGAGAAATTCTTAGAGGTTTTCATGGATGATTTTTTAGTGTTTGGACCGTCTTTTGAGAAATGCCTTAGGAATTTGACTAGAGTGTTGAAACGATGTACTGAGGCCAACTTGATTTTGAGTTGGGAGAAGAGCCATTTTATGGTTCGTAAGGGTATAGTGTTGGGACACATTGTGTCCCCTCGAGGTATAGAGGTAGACAAAGCTAAAGTTGACCTCATTGCAAGCCTTTTTCTACCCATTTCTGTGTGTCAAGTCCGTTCTTTCTTAGGGCATGCAGGTTTTTACCGTAAGTTCATCAAAGACTTTAGTAAAATATCCCGTCCTTTGTGTAGTTTACTTGCTAAGGACGCACCTTTTATCTTTGATAAGGCATGTTTGAAAGCCTTTGAAACACTAAGAGTGGTCCTTACCACCGCCCCAATCATGAAATCACCAGATTGGTCGCTTCCCTTTGAAATCATGTGTGATGCCTCAAATTATGCTGTCGGGCTGTGTTGGGCCAAAGGATCAATAGGGCACCATATGCTATATATTATGCTAGTCGCACTTTCGCGGATGCACAATTGAATTACACTACCATCGAGAAAGAGTTACTAGTTATGGTCTTTGCCTTAGATAAATTTCGCTCCTATCTCTTAGGTTCCAAGGTCATAGTTTTCACTGATCATGCCGCTTTGCGATATTTACTATCAAAGAAAGAGACCAAACCTAGGTTAATTAGATAGATTTTGTTGCTTCAGGAATTTGACCTAGAGATCCGAGATAAGAAAGGATCTGAGAATGTGGTTGTGGATCACCTCTCCTAAATCCTTGTTAAGTATACTAGTGGCCCTCTAATTTTGCATGATTCGTTTCTGGACAAACAACTCCTTATGGTGTCAGGAGCGAGCCCCCCGTGTTTTGCATATATTGTGAATTACTTGGTAATTTGGCAAATTCCTCAAAATTGGTCGAAGCAAGACAAAGACCGATTCTTTTCGCAAGTCAGGTATTATTTTTGGAAGGATCCGGAGTTGTTTAAATATTGCTCCGATCAAGTGATCCGACGGTATGTGCCGGAGAGTAAGGTGCAAAGTATTCTTATTTTTTGTCATTTTTCTGCATGTGGCGGTCATTTTAGTGGGCATAAAATGACCACTAAGATTTTACAAAGCAGGTTTTATTGGCCCATCATTTTTAAAGATGCCCATCAATTTTGTAGAACTTGTTTGCGCTGTCAGCAAATGGGTTCGATATCTCGTCGTGATATGATACCAATGTTTTCTATTCTTGTGGTAGAGATTTTTGATGTTTGGGCGATTGATTTTATGGGCCCTTTCTTGTCATCGTTCGGGTTTGAGTATATTCTCTTGGCAGTGGATTATGTGTCTAAGTGGGTGGGGGCAATAGCTACCAGATCAAACGATCATAAAGTAGTAATCAAATTTTTGCATGAAAACATCTTTAGTCATTTTGGGTTTCCTAGAGCCATAATAAGTGATCAGGGTATGCATTTTTGTAATCGATTCTTTGAGTCGGTAGTTAAGAAATACTCTATCACTTATAAAGTTGGCACTCCATACCACCCTTAAACTAGTGGCCAAATGAAAGTCTCTAATAGGGAGGTGAAGCACATAATAGAGAAAACGGTGAGACCAGATAGGAAAGATTGGTCAAAACGTTTGATTGATGCATTATGGGCCTACTACACTGCTTATAAGACACCCATTGGGATGTCACCATATAGGGTGGTGTTTGGCAAAGCTTGCTACCTCCCGGATGAACTTGAGCACCGAGCATTGTGAGCTATGAAGAAGTTTAAAAATTACAACTCAATGAGTTGAAGGAAATTCGAAATGATGCATATGAGAGTTCAAAAATTTTTAAAACTCGAACTAAGGAATTCCATGATAAATACATTAATAGAAAATCCTTTGAATCCAACCAAAAAATATGGCTTTTTAACTCAAAATTGAGACTCTTTCTGGGTAAGCTTAGATCAAGATGGGATGGTCCCTTTGTGATTGTAGAGGCATTTATTCATGGCGCCGTTGAGGTACATGATCCAAGGAATGGCACCACTTTGAAAGTGAATGGCCAAAGATTGAAGCCATATATAAAGGGGATTGGGAATGGGGATATGATTGAGTCAATTACTTTGATGGACCCTTTTTACTATAATTAAGAGATTGATGTCTTGTTCTCTTTTCCTTCCTTTCTATTTTATTATATTTTTATATATTCTTGTTATGCTTTATGTGGCGTCTAGGAGACTTTAAATCCTTTAAAGGTGTAATTCCTTTAGTGTTAGCCATGCCTGAACGACATCTGACGGTCTGGTATAGCCACCTAACTGTGTTTGTAGTGAGTTCCTAGGAGACCAACTTAAACAGTAGAAACTAGAGTTCGAATGGCAAAGTCTAGAATGCAAAGGTTTGGAATTTCCGAGACTATAGTCTGGTTTCAATACCCAAGGGTGTGGAGATTGCTTCAAAATCACCCTGGCTTGAACTCTATATGGCAGCCCCATAGGTCGAGTTAGCTTTATGCGCCTCAATTTTGGATACCGAATCAACCTAGTCTGTCACCCTGTTGGAGAATAGGGAAAGTTACAAATATAGTTAGAGAGAAAAGTAGTACCCGTGGTTTTTGCGTAAAGATTATACCCTTGTTAGGCATTCTGATATTTTTCCAAAGTGCTATATTTATTTCGAATGTCTATATCATCCTGCCGAGCACCTAACGGCCTCGCAATGCCAATATTGCCGCTAGGGATGTACTAACGGACACCTGGGCCAACAAACCAATTGCCTGTGATACATCCTTTGATGTGGAATACTTCTGACACCATTAACCCACTGTGTGGAGTGTCCGACAACTTGAAGACCGAGGCCTCCTGGGTATCTGCACTGTCACGGAACCAGTGTATCCTCGCATTGTACAAGTCTTTTATCAAAATATGTACATTAGTGATGAGGCCCTGGGAGCGCTTTTGTCCCTTGTTGACAGGGTGGAGTTAATGGTCGCACCAGCTTCTATTGCCGAGGTTCTCTACTGTTCTATGGACACTATCGACAAAGAGCAGTTCCCGATGTTCACTCGGGAACTCACAGTCCTGGCATTGGTGATCGAATTTTATAAGGGGCGGCAGGATGATGACAACCGCACTAGCATCCGTCGGGCTAACTTACCGTGCCGCTTCCTCTTCCTTGATGTGATTCTGAAAAAGAATATCATCCCTCTAGGCCATAACGAAGAGTGGCGAGGGGACTTTCTCCGTGCCTTGCACCGATTTGACTTTGGATTTTGGGTCGACATTCCTACTTTGATCTTTAACCAGATGAATCGTATCCTTGATGAAGTCAAGTTGCGCAACACCCGAGGGGGTTCTACATGGGCCCTCTCTTTCGCCAACCTCATCACTGCACTTATAAAAGGCTAAGGGACATACCCACTCGAGCCCAATGAGATTCAACTTCTACCGCCAACGCTTTATGGTAAAATCCATGGGCGCCAAACCACTACTCACCTGTCACCTCCACTACTCCTCCCCGATGCCTCGGCTAATCCTAATGATACCCCGGTAAAGCCCGCCGCCGCACCAACACCAGCGCCACTACCATTTTGTATGATAAGGGCGCAATATCAGGCTCTTTTGGATAATCAAACCGCTATTCAACAATCGGTGGTTGATCTCTGGGCCGACTACCAAGCCTATTGGGATTACTCACAGGCAACATTTGATGGGTATCAGCAGTCAGTTGCATCTCTGCAAACTGATTTCTGCACATACCGGGACTCGAGCCAGCAGCGGTTTGAGCAACTTGGTGCTAGAGTTCATGATGAGGCCTTCGAGACTCGGACACTAGTGCATGCCCTATTTGAGCAGCATTTCCTACCACCGCCAGATCCACATCAGTGATATCTGTATATTTTCTTTATTTTATTTCTTTATTTATTTTTGTTTTGTTTTGTTTTATTTTTTTTTCTTTTCCATTTATACTGTGCCGTTTAAAAAAAAAAAAAAAGTGTATGTGTGTTTGGGTGTCCTTGCCTCGCTGGATGTGCGCCTACACCGTCTGGTAAGATCTTTTCTCTCTCTCATTTTACTATCTACTGTACAATTGCTTACATTAAGGACAATGTTATATTCTAGTTGGGGGGTGAGGGCTTTTATAAAAACAATTCATGTTTGTACTTACTGCAATTGATTGCACCACTTCACTTGATATTCACTTTGTACCAGTATGGTAGTGATATGAGCATATGTTAATTGGGGAATATAGTGAGCTTGTATGAAAAGGGTTTATTGGGCAGATGTGTATGTGATGTTTACACTAAGAGAGTTGTTTGTGTTTGTGGTATTAGTACACTTGTCATGAGTATGCCTTGATTCACATGAACACACTATCATAGTAATGACCTCTCTATTATAATCTCTGGTGTACGTCATTGATAATTACTAGGGTTGCAAAAAAAAATAAATGAGCAGCCAAGATTCTTAAAAAATAAAATAAAAATAAAAATAAAAATAAATAAAATAAAATACTTGACTTGTTTGGGTTCGTAACCTCTTTAACTTGAGTTATTAAGCCCGTAAGGGTGTCTCCACACCCAGTACCCTAAAACTGTCTGGTTTGGAAGTTATTGGCCCAATATTTGCTGCATGGGTTAATTAGAAAGCTTAAGGGACTTAGACATTGCACAGTTAAGGAAAAATAAAGAGAATGACTTATTCGGATTCGTAGGCTTTTCAGCTCGAGTTATTAAGCCCGTAGGGGTGTCTTCACACCTAGTGCCCTAAAACTGTCTGGTTTGGGAGTCATTGGCCCAATGCTTGTTACATGAGTTGATTAGAAAGCTTAATGGATCAAGACATTGTAGTCTTTCCCCAAAAGAAAAAAAAAAAAAAAAAAAGCTTTTGAGAATCTTGGCTGCAACAGTTTAGTTTTTTGTATATGTTGGATGTTATTATAAGTTACACTGGGCTATTATAGTAAATAGTTAACTAGTATGGAGATTGCACTTTACACCGAGGGTACTAACAATGTGTCTACTAGCATTCATAAGTACAGAAGACTTTACTTGTGTATTAATTGAATTGTGGTTTTGGCTCAATAGATTCCTTCATGCTTGTCCACTATGCTTTCAATGATTCATCATGTCTTAATATCACACTATAGTGGCACATAAGTAGATTGTTAGGTGGAGTAGTGTGGTTAATTGTTGTTGAGCAGATATGAATATGTTAATGTTTGTGGGTATCATTTCTGGAAACCCTCACGAGACTATACTCGTCTACTTGGGATAACCTTATAGTTTAGAGGCTTGTTGCATACGCTAAATGCAATCGTGATCCCTACGAAAGTGGCTTAGAGTTATTTTACTTTTCTTATCTCTTTTGTTTTGCTCGAGGACTAGCAAAATGTAAGTTGGGGGATGTGATGTAGGCCGAAAGGTACCATATTGAGGTTGTTTAAGTTACATTTATAGTCTTTTAATTTTGTTTATTTTGTGGAAATGATGTGTTTATGCACTTGTATAGATTTGACAAAAAATATGCAAATTCAATCAAAAAGGGCGCGAAAGCAGATTCTTCGTACGAGAAGCGAAAAATCTGAGCCAGCCACCTCATCGCATGTGCGGCTCAGCTACACCGCACTTGCGGCCCACCATCGCTTGAGCAGCCCACCTAGGGACGCGTGCGCAGAATTTTGGGTGTGTTCTGCTGAGAATAAAAGAAGGAAAAATAGGCTAACCTAGGGTTCGAAATTTATTCTAAGAAAAGGGAGGCTAGGGTTTAGAGAATGTGATTTTTCCTTAAGCTTGAGAGGCAATTTCATAGGGGCTTCCATCTCTTCCACCTTTTCCCACTCCTCCATGAGTGGCTAGGTTATTCTTTTCTAGGGTTTTGATGAAACCCTAGCCATGTAATAGGATTTTTCATAAGCTTTGATTGTGAAACGGTTTGAATAAATGTATGGACGTTTTAGAAGTTTATAATAATTATTTTTTTCATCTCTTCAAGTATTTTACTTTCTGTGATTGTTTAATGCTTTTCATACATTAGTTTTCTTTGTGTTTGTGTTCAAAGTACGAGACGAGTCACGCTATGAGAGATGGGTCGTGTTACTACCATAGTTTAGAACAAAAGTTTCGTGCTACTCGGGATGATTCGTGCCTGTACGTTGAATGCGACAACCCTCTTGATCAATATTTCAAATTTGTAGTTGTGAAATATTGAGTATTTCAAACCTGATTGCAATTGATGGCCGATGTTAAATCTCATTTATGTAGTTAGTGGTGAATTCTTTGCCCTAGGATTTTCTCTCAAAAACTAATATCTCAAACCCTAATTTTAATTGCCAATTTAATTATTCAATTTCATTTAATTCTTGTTTAGTCATAATATCCATCAATCTTTTAATCAAAATTAATTTAGGAATCTAGCAATTAAATTAGTTTAATTTCACAATTGTCCCTGTGGATCGATACCTGAACTTACTATTATTCTAAAAAATTTGGTATAGTTTAGTATTTATTTTTGGTGTGTGAAACGACCCATCACTAGGGATTACCTGAGTCATATTTACCGCTCATTTGAACTACATTGAAATTATTGAATTGTTAAATTTTCAAAATTACATTGTGTACCAATTCAAAAGATAGATATATATATTTTTGAATATAGCATAGCATATGCATTCATCTCTAGAGATGGTATAAAATGTATATACTTTGATAAGATTTTTCTACTAGGTTTTGTACTCATCCTATGGGATTTTGTGCAGAAAATGATGTAGTAATCTCACTGAGTTAGAGGCATGGAATATATTTTGAGAGTACAATGCTCTTTTCTTTTGTTATAATTATTTTTGACAAACCAAAGGCTGTATAGGTTCGAAAATCACTTTTATGTAATCGGGTTTAGAATTTGTAACCCTTAAGGGCATTAATTTGTACTTGACTTATTGTGCCACATGATATAGATTTATATTCTAGGAATATTGAATATATATTTGTATGTGGAATATTTTTTATAAATCTCTCGATGTTTAATGAATATACATGTGAGAGATTGATGATGTTGTCTATGTTAAGGCATTATATTCCTTAGATATATGCTAAGCATTGGAGGGGTTGATTTGAAAATAAGATAATGTAAATGGAAGTTGATGGATCTATTTGTGTTAATTTTCGAGGCGTGACACAAAATCTCCATAATTTTAATAATTTCAGTTCTCAAAGGGGTTCTGATTAATTATGTGATATATCATAATAACCGTAAAATTTTTATTCTAGTCAAATTATTTTTGCATATCTTTTCTGGCAAAACTCATAAAGGTGCATTATCAGTAATATTATAAATTCAAAATTTTTATTTAAAAATTATTAAAGAAACATTAATAGGTGCCTTAAATATACACAATCATTTTCGATAAATCATTATTTTTTAAAACAATACTCCACACTATTTATCATTTTGCATTTATCAATTTATCTTCTAAAAACTTAACAAAAAAATTGAGTTCCATTATTTTAATCAATCAATATCACATAGGACGCTACACGTGCATGTAAAATCACTTCTAAAAATATGATGTCTAACATAAAATCACAATGGAGTTAACTTTAATTAATATAATGATATTTTGTATTATAATATGTGTTACAAAACAATACTATTAATTTAAATTTAAATTTAAAATAAAATTTTAATTTAAATGATTTAGTTTAAAAATCTTAGCCTTATTATCGTTCTATAAAAATGTTACTTGAATACTTCTATATAATATAATAAATTTAGTTAAATTATTTGTTTATTTTGATAATGTTAGTTCTATTGTACTATAAAAGTGTAATTATCATATAATGATTTTATATGATATATATTAAATTATAAGACAGTAAAATAAACGCTCATTTTGATTTAAAAAATAATAGTTAAATTATAAAGAGAATTAGTAATATAAATTTAAAAGTGATTCTAATTATTTAATTTAATTTTTATTCTTATATTTATTTAGAAAATAAAAATAAATAGAAATAGAACTACAAAAAATTTATTTAAAAGATTAAACATAAATATGTTGTAATTTGATTATGAAGAAAATATACAAATTAAATATGTAAAGTATTGATTTTTTCTTTAATTTTTTTTGAATTATTCATAAATATTGTATATAGGTATATAAAATTTAAATTAAATATAAATATTTTGTAATATATAATTTCATGTTAAATAAAAAATTAATATTAAGACATCAATAAGATAGACAAAATATAAAATATAAAATAAAATTAATTTGGTCCGTACAATACGCATAGCACATTATGTCTTATTTATTTATTTGTATAGCGAGATATTTTTTTTCAAATATTATAATAATTAAATTAAAATATCGTCTATATAGAAAAAATCTGACAACGGCAAAACTAAATACGCGATGAAAAATATATGAAAAATAAGTATTTATCAAATAGAGTTCATATAAAATTGATTATTATATTGAAATTGAGTTTGTGTAGAACTTTATAGGTAAATGAAAAAGACATGCTGATGTGACTTTTTTAAAAAAAAAAAACCCTTTAGAACGTGCCAACTAAGTAAAGGAAAAATACTACTTTTAATAATATATATATATATATATATATATATATATATGATATGATTTAGATTAGAAGTTTTAAATTTATTGAGCCAATAATATTTTTATATAATAATATAGATAGAAATATAAATATAGATATAGATTTCATATCATAACCATTGAAACTAAAAATAGTAATTACATCATTGCATGTTTTGAAATTACAAAATTTTAAAAATAATACTAGTATATTATTGGCAATGATTAAGAGGATTTAAAAATTTACCAAGAATATTTTTATATTATAGTATAGATAGAAATATAGTTATAGATATAAATTTCATATCATAATCATTGAAACTAAAAATAATAATTACATTATTGCATGTTTTGAATCACAAAATTTGAAGAAATAATAATACTAATATATTATTGGCATTGATTAAGGTGATTTAAAAATTAACCAAGAATATTTTTATATAATAGTATAGATAGAAATATAGTTATAGATACAGATTTCATACCATAACCATTGAAACTAGAAATAGTAATAACATCATTGTATATTTTGAAATCATAAAATTTTAAGGAAATAATATTCATATATTGTTGGCAATGATTAAGAGGATTTACAAATTAACTTAATTTATGTAGACTAATCACAAAATGACATGTGTATTTTAAGTGTTCAAAAATTCAAAAAATTGAGAAAATTATATTGAGATTTTCAACCTCAAAGAGGCCACAATATTTTTTATTTATATTATATAATAATATGCAATTTATTGTGTGAATATACATAGGAGGTCAAATATATCCGTTACCTAATATCATTTTAAAAAATCTTAAACCTATGTTTGGGTTAATGATTTGAGGAAGGAAAAGAAATAGAAAGGAAAAATAAATGAAATAAAAATTTAATTTGTATCTCATTTTTTTTCCCTTTCCTTTTTCCTCTACAAATTACTTTTTAAATTTTAAATTAAAAGCATAGAGTCATCTTATTAATAATTATGATGAAATTTTTTATTTTTTTTAAATGTGTAAATTTGATTGCTAAAACTCCACAAGAAGTTAATTTCGACAAATCTTTATGTGCAATGCTTTCAATTCTATAGTTTGTACTGACATGATAATATTAATTGGAAATCGAACTTACTTATGTTGGAACCAAACTTCTGAATGCATCTCTTAATTGAAAACTAAAAATTGGGTGAAATGCCACTAAGAAGAACTGTAAAATGACCTAAATTATTCAGTAAAGTATCGCATAGTAATTTCTATTTAGTGCTCTAAATGAAAATTTTATGAGTATAATATAGTTATTCATTTTTATTAAATAGTTAAGAGATAAAAAATAATTTTGGGTAAATTACAAACACACTCCCTGAAATTTACTTAAATTATAAATTACTCCTGTGATTCTAGAAATTACATTATGCCCCTCAAGATTTCTAATTTCATAACAAATAGGTTCTTTTGTTAATAAATTATCAAGTTAATTAACAGTTTTTAATAATATTAAAATTTTATTTCAATTAATAATTCAAATAATTTTATTATTGTATTTCATTTTTTCAATTAATTCTGTTAAATAAAAAATTTCTAACAGAGAAGTATTTGTAATTTTTCAAATAACAGAGGATAATTCGTATGTTAAGTAAATTTTAAGAATTTATCCAATAATTTTACTTAATGAGTATTTTGATTTTTTATTTACCAAGTATATTATATGCCTCTGCTAAAAAAAAGAGAGTATATTATATGCCAAAATACTCTAAGAATATGCATGAAAGAGATGAGTTGCTGAACACAAGGGTTTCCCAAATTATCTAAACCTGTATCTTGGTTTCTGCTCCTTTTGACGTCAACTAGCTTTGGGTTATACGCTCAGCAAAGGACTGGTTGGGATTGGTCGGCTTTGCTGTCATACTTTTTGTACCATCTTTTTTATGATTTTTGTAATACTTTGTGGTGTTTTAGGAAATTAATAAAAAATTAATTTTTTAATTTTTTTAATTTATTTTATTTTTTTATGAATAAAACATATAAGAGGTAATGTGATTTAAAACGGATAAAAAGTTAAAAATTAACTTTTTATTGGGTTGCCAAAGCACCCCCTATGTAAAGTGTTCAACTTAAATTTGGAAGAATGTGACATTTTGTGAGATTTATCACATGGTTTATTTCGATAATTTGAATAATTTAATTTATAAGGTTTTTAGTATATATTATTCATGAAAAAAATTAAATCAATCTCATAATTATAATATTTTTATTTTATAGTGTTTGTTTTTTAAAAAACAAACTATAAGTACATATTTAAAAATAAGGGTTAAATTTATTTTACCTTCCTATTATTTAAATATAGTCAAAAAGTCCTCTTGTGATTTTGGACTAAAGTGCTACCTTACTTTTTCCATCCAAACTAACGAAAGGTGTATTATATAACCATTTTTTAGAATGTGTTTGGCTTTCTGAAAAATTAAAATAAAATTAATACAACAAAAATAAATAAATTTACCCCCATTTTCTCCAAACTTAAAATTAGATTAATATGTTAATTAAAATTAAATAAATTAAAATATTATTAAGAATTGATCTAAAGTATATTAAATAAAATAT
>JAPPVO010000016.1:33482406-33525032 GCA_030407325.1 Camellia japonica
TCGTATCCGTATCCCATATCCGTATCTATGCTTCCTAGTTTCTAACGAAGAAGATGAGTAGATCTACTTAGATCTGATGTAGATCTACATCAAATCCGGCTAGATCTAAACAAAAAATAGTTGCCGTAATACAATCATCTTTCTATATCTGTCTCTCTCCTTCGATCTCTTAATTATTCTACATTTTCTCTACTATACACTTCTCTTTTTCTCTTTTAATAGAGAAAATTTTCAAATTCTGAACAAGTTGTTTTCAAGTTTTAGTTACAGGCAATAAAAACTGTAAAATTTTACAATTTCAATTTTTTTTGGTGCTGGAATGAATCATGGTTTAAAACTGCAAAATTTTACAGTTTCGTAACATTCTTTAGAACTGAAAATTTTGCAATTTCATAACATGTTTTTCAGTTTGATTAATAAGGATAAATGCTTAATAGATTTTTGCTTTGAAACTGTAACATTTTACAGTTTCAAAGCTTTCTTTTTAGTTTGATCAATATTGGAGATTATTTGTTTAAGCGCTACAAAAATTGAAAAATAATATATGTTTTTTCCCATTGTTGCTGTTTTTTATTGTTATATTTTTTTTCTTTTAGTTTATCAATATTTAGCACATTTTGCTATATTTTTTCGCTCGAATTTCTCCATTTATTCTCTTTTTTTTTTTTTGGCAATATTCTGGACATATCGATAAGTCTTCAATGATGTTCTTAACATTTAGCGAACGTTTTGGACATTCCGGCGACTTCCTTTGATATTCATAACACTCCAGTGAACTTCCGGCGATACTCCGGTGACTTCCTGGCGATACTCCGACGACTTCCTAATGATGTTGAACATTCCGGCGAGTCTCTGATGACCGTCTGACGGAAGTCCGGCGGTAGTGGGATGTAACAGCATTTGTAAATTAAAAAAATAAAAATAGAATTTTTTGATAACAATTAAAAATATATAAGACTAATTGGTACAAGTGTTTTGTTTAGGGATTAGATGGATTTTAAACTTTGTATATGGAACTTATTGGTAAGTTCCCCCATCTTTTATCGGTTAATTGATTTTTGAACCATATAATTATATTCAGAAGTTAGATATCCAAATTAAAAATAGTATGCGAAGGTGTGTGAAAATAAAAGCTCCTTGTAAGTATACGTATATTTGTTGCCGTGTTGATTGGTCTTAAATGACAAAATTATCACTATGTACTTTCTTAGTCAACGGTTAAGTTTCACTTGCAAGAAGTAAATTCCAGTAACTAATTACATTTTTTTTAAGTAGTTTTTATGGTTGACAGCGGAAAAAAAATGGTGAGGGATAATGCCTCATTTAATGGACTAATAATAAAAAAAATGGTGTGCACATCCTAGTGATAACTTGTGCCATTTGCAAAGGCTTCCAATTGGGTATTTAGTGTTATGGATTTTACTAATGGAATTGGCAATGACATATCCACAGTCAAACTTATTTATATATGGGCCTAGGAAGCTCTTAAGTTTTTCAAAAATATTTTTTAGAAAAATTACTAAGAAGTCTTTTTTAAAAAATATGTAGTCTATTTAGTCTCATAATCTTTGTTTATACCAAAAAGTCCTATAACCTTATTCTTCTTCTCTGCCTCTTTTGCTCTTTGTGATTTCTGGCTATCGTTGACGGGTAACCATATCTTGCTTCTTCTTTTTCTCTTTCCGATATATAGTCACCGGCGACCGACGACTACCATCGATTGGGATTCACCGGCAACCACCGACCGTCGACTTCTTACTTCACCCTCACTGACGATAAAGAAGATATGTTTCCGACGAAGAAGATGAGTAGATCTACTCAGATTTGATGCAGATCTACATCAGATATGAGTAAATCTACATCAGATTTGGCTAAATCTAAACAAAAAATAGTTGCCGGAGTACAATCCTCTCTCTATATCTATCTTTCTCCTTCGATCTCTTATTTTTTTCTACATTTTCTCTGCTATACACTTCTTTTTCTGTTCTAATGGAGAAAATTTTCTAGTTCTGAACAAATTGTTTTCGAGTTTTAGTTACAGGCGTTGAAAATTGTAAAATTTTGCAGTTTCAAATTTTTTTGGTGCTGGAATGAATCATGGTATAAAACTGTAAAATTTTGTAGTTTCATAATATTCTTTAGAACTGTAAAATTTTACAGTTTCAAAACATGTTTTTCAGTTTGATTAATAAAGATAAATGCTTAATAGATTTTTGCTTTGAAACTATAACATTTTACAGTTTCAAAACTTACTTTTCAGTTTGATCAATATTGGAAATTATTTGCTTAAACCTTACAAAAATTGAAAAATAACATATGTTTTTCCCATTGTTGCTGGTTTTTTGTCGTTCTATTTTTTTTTTCTTTTAGTTTATCAATATTTAGCACATTTTTCTATATTTTTTCGCTCTAATTTCTCCATTTATTCTTCTTTTTTTTCCGGCAATATTCTAGACATACCGGTAAGGCTCCAATGATGTTTTTAACGTCCAGTGAACGTTCTGAACGTTTCGGCAACTTCCATTAACGTTCTTAACACTCCGGTAAACTTCTGGCGACTTCTCGGTGATATTGAACATTCCGACGAGTCTCCGGTGACCATTTGATGGAAATCCGACGGTAGTAGAATGTAACAGTGTCTGTAAATTAAAAAAAAAAAAAGGATTTTTTGGTAACAATTAAAAATATATAGGACTAATTGGTGCTAGTGTTTTGTTTGAGGATGAGATGGGTCTTGAACTTTGTATATGGGACTTATTGGTAAGTTCCCCATATTTTATTAGCCTTCTATAATTCTATTTTATTTTCTATGTTTTTGAAAAAGAAAAAAAAAAAAAAAAATCTTTTGACCCTCTATTTCTTGAATACTTCTACCATGTACATGAGCTGACCATCAACTATTTCACACTTTGCGTAATAACATTGATTTTATTAATTTGATTTTGTACAATATGTAAATATCATTCGTGTTTTTCTATTTTAAAAATCACAAAGAATAGATTTTGTTATTGATATATATTCCATCAACTAATAAAATGCCTTAAAAGAGTTGGTGAACTTTGGAGTTGGTGTTGGACTAAGCTGCGTTGCTTATAGCTCTTCCTTGTCAACTTTTCCCTTTCCCATCATAAATAAACTAGGATGGATTCTAATTATATAGCTCAAAAACTGTATGAAATAATTATTAAGAAACACCAAATATAGATTTATTGATTTTCCTTCATATCATTTCCTCCTCCCCCCCCCCCCCCCCCCGACTCTTATGTAACAATTGTTTGATGCCTTACTCCCTTATGTTTGGTGGCCTTCTAGTGCCTTATGCTGCCAGTGGGTGTCAGAGGTGTTAATGGTTCTGCATTGGAGAGTTGGAGGAAGAGGTAGTGGGTTGTGTGTGTGTGTGAGAGAGAGGGAGAGGGAGAGAGAGGGTTCAAATGGGTGGAATTGTAGATTTACTTTTGTAAATGAAAGAGAGTGAGATCGCAGGACAGGGAGATTGGATGGGAGAGTGGTGATGTTGCAGTTGACGAGGGAGTGGAGGTGGAAAGAGAGAGAGATTAAGAGGGGTTGTTCTGTTTGGTGGCCCTTTGTTGCCTTATGCCGCTGATGGAAGAGGGTTAGAGGTGTTGTAGGTTCTATACAAGAGGTGGAGGAAGAGGAAGTGAGGGTAGTGATGGTGGAGGAAGGGGTTGTAGGGGGTGGTATGAGGGGTGATGTGGTGGCATTCGTGGGAGGGCATGGGGGCTGTCCTGGTGGTCTCATCAATGGTGGTTCGGCTATGGCTTCAAAGTGGCAATGGGTTTAATGGATGGTGGTTTGGTTATGCACTTGTTGCCCGAGTTGATGTGCTCTCATTTGGTTCACCGAGTTGTGATGGAGAATAAAATGAAGAGCCAGAGGGCAGTGGTGACATAGGGTTGAAATTTGTATTATTTTGGACTTTTCTTAAGTGTGCAACCCTCAAGGTTGCACACCATATGCCACTTACACAAAAAGTGTAAGTGGTAGGTACAAACATAAAACAGGACGGAAAACAGAAAGGCGTAAGTGTAAGGCGTAAGTTGCATATCATAACAGGACCCTTTTTTAAATTTTAATTGTTCACATCAACGCAATCAGTTAGTTATCCTGTCAGCTGACAGATTGAATGGGTAATTTGTAAACCAACTATAAAAATCTTAGGAAGGGCAATATAATTTCCAGAACGTCAACATAATAAGTTCAATAATGATATTTACACAAACCACCCACCCACAAACACACATTTACATTCATACTACCCATGCCCATGAGTATGTGTGTGACTAGTGTGTAGGCACGCAAGCATGTATGTGTGTGTGTTTTGGTGTAACTAGCATTATTGTAATAAGTTTACCAAAATCAAGAGGTGACCACAAAATCTTTAACATTAGGTATCTTTTGATAGCTTATTGGATGCAAAGAAGGGTAAATTGAAAACAAACCAATCCACTTATTTGGTTTTAAGAAGATACTATGCCCCTTCTATTCCATTATATCTGTATTTAGAAATTTAAAACACTTGTGACCATAATTTGTGGTGTGGTCAATTTGAAGCCACTAATGTTTTCTGCTTTACAGATAATGTGCTTCCTCTAGAAGTTTCTAAATTTTTTTAATTTGGTGTCCCATGAAACCAACATCACCATCCATTTGGAAGGAACTAGTTGATTGGGAGTACCGAAGCAAAATTGATGGCAAGATGCATGCCTGTGGTCACGACTCTCACGTAGCAATGCTGCTTGGAGCAGCAAAGTTACTCCAAGCAAGGAAGGAAAAATTGAAGGTAACTTTAAAATAATAGTACTATTCACCAATAATGAAAACAATAAATTTATTATTTCTTCCATATTTATTGGTTACTAAATTGTATTTTACCGACTTGTACATTACAGGGAACAGTGAAGCTAGTTTTCCAGCCAGGAGAAGAGGGTTATGCCGGTGCTTATCATATGTTGCAAGATACTGTTCTCGATAATGTAGAAGCCATATTTGGTTTACATGTTTATCCATCATTCTCCACTGGCGCAATTGCTTCGAGGCCTGGTCCAGTGCTAGCTGGTGCCGGACTGTTTACGGCCACGATTCAAGGGAAGGGTGGGCATGCGGCAATGCCCCATACAACTAAAGACCCGATTCTTGTAGCATCATTGGCTATCATTGCTCTCCAACAGATAGTATCACGGGAGACAGATCCTCTTGAGGCCAGAGTAAATTCTCTGTTTCTTTCATGTGAAATCTTTTTAAGAACGCACTATTTTTTTTGGTAGGTAAGCTGTTAGTTTTATACAAAAACAATATAAATATTACAGTGATGCTCAATACACAACCTTGGGGGGGTCAACACCGCTTCAAAGAAGCGACACCCAAGCCAAAGGCTCAAACGAAACTAGTTGTTTTAATATAATACATGCATGAATGAACTCGTAAACCTAGAAACTATCAATAATAGACTGTATATGCAGGGTCAGCCCTGGGCGTAGGCCCACAATAGACCCAAAAAAAGGCCCCCTCCTATTATAGTTTAATGTAATATATGAGGTATGTTTTAAGTCCCGAAAAAAAATTAAAGAAGGCCCAAACTAACTTAGAGTTGGTTACTTCTTCTATTTTATTGATCAAGCCCTTTGTTCGCTCAAAAATAGGTTCAAACGATTCAAAGTTATATGAGGCAAACTTTGGCTTTTTGTTTGACTTGAAAAAGTGCAGCGGTGAATAGTTGAAGGTGGGGTATGTGAACCTTGAAGAATTTTTAAAACATAGTGAGATCTCCAATATTGATGGAAGAGATTTATTGATGAAGCTAAAAGTCTTGAAAGAGAGATTGCCAAAAGAAGTCAATAAACCAATTAAAGTGCTCAATCAATAGCCGTTGATGGCAAATTGTTTCTCAAAAGAAGTCAATAAACCAATTAAAAAAATTTCATTGAATGGAAAAAAAAATATGTGAAAGGCCCCAAATGATCTAGTGATATTTATTAGTTGATTATCGGCTTTGGGCCCCAGAAATCTAAGGGCTAGGCCTGGTAGTATGAAAGGTACTATATATTCATCCATTTCAAATCATGTAGGTGGTGACAGTTGGGTTCATAGAGGGAGGCCAAGCAGGAAATGTGATTCCAGAGATTGTTAATTTTGGGGGAACTTATAGAAGCTTGAGCCCTCAAGGTCTCTCCCACACCAAGGAAAGAATCAAAGAGGTAAAATATTTGTTCTTCATTTTTATATTCATATAGTAGAAAGTGAATTTGGCCCAACAATAAGGCTTGTTGAAGCATGGATACGGTTATGGCGATATGACAAAATCTAAGAAAAAATAGAGTACAAGTATAGCCAGAATACATTGAAAAAAATTATATTCTTTAATATTATTTTATACATTAGCTCAAAGATTTGCGAGAAACCATTATTTAGTAATTAGATATTCGTTTAAGAGCCAATAATCAATTTATTTGTATTTTTTTAGTGGACATGTGAATTTGACAAAATTTGAAAAAGTAGCATACTACTTTAATCTTACTATTTCTACTTTGCTAAGAAATAAGAAAATATTGAAAACACTATTCTTGTATTTATTCTGATAATTATACCATAATATCAAAGTTGGCTCAACCATTAGACCACTTAACCCATCACTCAAGGCCCCAAATTTTTTTAAAAAACTTTCTTATTGTTGAAGGCCCCAATTTTTTCAAAGGTCTGGTATGTTGAGATTTCATTTTGATGTTTAGCGTAAGGCCTCACAGATCCTTGGGCCACTACTGCATAATACTATGCAATTATTACAATTTCATAATAGTATACATGACCTAGAGTGCCCGAAAAGTGTCCGATACTTTTCAAAACCAACATCAAGTATCGGATACATTTAGAAAGTAACAGATATGTATCTGCCAGTATTTGTAAAGTATCGATATTTGATATGGATACGACTTCCTGTTAGAAGTATCCATGTTTCATAGCTTGTCGTTAATGTCTTGGTGGCATAGCTTCGAGTCACAAAAACAATCTTTTCAGAAATGTAGTTAAGGTTGCATATAACTTTGCCCTCCTCAGACCCTACTTTAGCAGGAGCCTCATGTAGGCTGCCTCCTTTTCTTTTTTCCCCCCTACCTTGGCCATTCAAATCATAAAGCAGAATGGACATGTTTTGCTTGCAGATCATCGAGATTCAAGCAACCATGCATCGGTGTAATGCCACGGTGGATTTCATGGAGGAGACACCTCTACCCTATCCAGTACTCGTTAATGATGAAGTGTTGTATGAACACGCAAAGGGGGTTGGAGAGGTCCTGCTTGGGAAGCAGAATGTGCAGATACTTCCAGTGACTATGGGAGCGGAAGATTTCAGCTTCTATTCACAGAAGATGCCAGCTGTGATGTACGCTGTCGGGACAAAAAATGAGACTCTGAAATCAGATCACCCGTTGCACTCGCCTCACTTTTTTATGGATGAGGAGGCTCTTCAAATTGGATCAGCTTTTCATGCTGCTGTTGCAATGTCTTACTTAGATAGTCATAGTGAGGTTGACTAATCACTTATATTTGTTTCCTTTTGCATAAAGTAAACTGTTTCAGGAGAATGCTTTGGAAGAGCAACAAAAAAATAATAATAAAATAAATGTGGTTTATGATCTGCTACTAATTACTGGAGAAAATTAATATTACAGTGTTTTTCTAATTCAATACTATCTCTTGAACTCACAGGTTATTATATTGAAGTTGAATGCTGCAGGTAAATGAAGTTGTAAACCAACCAGTAGCTAGAAAAAAATTTCTTTGGTATACCTTCTACAAAATATTATTTGTATTGTGCCTTTATTTTATTTTTTATTTTTAATAATCGGGTGTTCGCCCAATCTACGCACATAAACAAATTAACTAGACAAACACATGGTATGTAGATAAGTAAAGGATGACACATAGACATAGACAAATATATAATTTTAATATGATCTTTCAAAATATTATTATTATTTTAATCCCAAAAGTTTTGAAATTGAATTTATGACTCGGATATTCCTAAGTTTAATGGTTTAAGATATTAATTATTAAAATTATTAGTATGAAGAATTAAAGTAACACAATTGTGAGAATTTGAAAGTTTAAAGGAGTAAAGCGAGAAGTTTCAATCAAACAATTATAATAGGCAAGGGCGGACCCAGGATTCGTCGATGGGGTGGGTTAATATTAAGGTAAAATTATACAATATATTTTAAGTATAACCACATAAGAAAAAAGAGAATTTAATAATATAATCTAAATTAATATCTAAATTTAGGGGGATGCACCAATAAATCATAAATTAATAACTTATACACTGTTTAGTCTTAAAAGTTTTCTTATAGACTGAAAGGTCCCATTACAATGTTAATAACATCATATACAATGTTAATAACATCAGAGTAATGTTACAAACATTAGATTTCAAACATCTAATGTTCATCAAATTTCAATAATGTTTGAAATTATAGGATGACAAACATCTAATGTTCATCAGATTTCAATAAATTTTGAACTTATAGAATGAAACATCAGATCATTTACATCATTTACATCATGCTGATGTAAAAATGGGACTAAATGGAGCATAAGAAAACTTTCAGGACTAAATGGTTCAACTTTTCAAAAACTAGGACTCATGGGTAAATTTTCCCTAAATTTATTGATTAGAAACAATCTAATTAAGTTGTACTCGACGTGTCTCTAAATATTCGAATTCATCGATTACAAAATCTAGATCAATTTTCAATGTAAGATCTCATTCAAGGTAGAGAGACAAGCAATCGGCAAGAAACTCATCCCCCGTTGAATTGCGAATGGCAGTTTTAACATATTTCAAAGTTAAAAAACTAAGAGCAATATAGAATATTGAACAAGGCAGCATCATAAAAAAACTAAGAGTAATATAATAATTGTTGTATAAAGACAAAATTTTAAAACCATTGTTAATCAATTCCATTCTCAACCAACGAAATAAAATAATTGGTTAATTACATTTACAAAAAATGTTAGGAAAGTGGAGTTACTCTAGGCTACTAGAGACGACAGAGAAGACGAAGAGAGGGCTGCTTCCTATCTATTGAAAGATGTGAGGATTGTTTTGGAAGATTTGTTCTTTAAACAAATACAAACTTATTGGCCTGCCTATCTATTTTTTAGGTAAGTATGGGGTAGCTATTGGGCTGATTATTTAAAAAACAAACAAAAAAACTATTAGCCCTTATTTGGGGCTAGGCTGTGAGAGGTTAAGAGGCTAGGGTGGGTGGGAAAAAATTTCTATAGATTTTTTAAATTTTCGGCTGGGCTGTAGCCACCTATGCCCAGTCCTAGGTCCGCCCTTGATAATAGGCCCCCGTTTGTTTTCTAAGGTAAAATGGAGAGGATTGTTAGTGAGGGGAGTTATAGTGAAGGAATTAAGTAAAATTGTATTTGTTTTGATAATAGTTATTAGTGTAGGGATTATTAAATTATTTTTATATAAAATAATAGAACAAATAAAAAAATACAAAAACATTAAACATTAATATTAAAAAAAATGTCCAATATGTAAAAATTTAAAAAAAATAAAAAATTTCTCAAAAAAAATAAAACAAATAAAACAATAATTTTTACTTAACAAAAAATACAAAAAATTAAACATTAATATTCAAAAAAAAAATCCAACATGTCAAAAAATAAAAAATTTCTAATCCGGCGAACTATTTTTCTAATACCAGCTCCACTCTGTCCATCCCAATCCTTATTCCAAGAGCTAACTTAATTCCTTCCTCCATCTCAATCTCTTTTACAAATCTACAAATAAACACAATATTAAATAAATCCCACCTCTATCCTAATCACATCCTTCCTCCCTCCCTCCATACCCAAAACAAACGGGCCGTAGGGTTGACCATTTGACCATTTAAAACAAAAAATTAAACAATTTGGACAGATAAATAAAATTTTCTCCCCAACGCTTTTTTGAAAATGATTGAACGGTCCAGATTAAATTTTGAAATATTTTAACGGTCCAGATTAACAATGAACAATCTAAAAGATCCCATGTACACTCATCACATCAGATGGATAGACAGAGAGACAAGTCAAAACCCAAGTCTTGGAGCAATTCTTGCATGCTCTTCAGAGGCTACTATGATCGTACCCACCAAAAATAAAATAAAATAAAAAAATCCAACCTATTTGCTTCAACGCCTCACCATTAAACCTCAGCAATCCATCGCTCACTCTTCGATTGTGCAGGTACATATATATATATATGCATGAATACTTGGAAATAAATGGTCTTTGTTTCTGTGTTTTGTTTAAATTTCTCTGCAATTGCTCATTTGTATTGGTTCTTTGTGTTTACTTGTTCAAGCATTTGGGTTGTGGGTTGTGGTTCTTTTGGCCCTTTGTTTGTTTTTGTCGCACACAAACATGTGACAAGATCTAAGTGAGACTGGAAAATAGACCAGCTTTAATACTGGGGTTCCTTGGCCATTGGTCGAGCCAGAAAATTTATGCAGGAGGGGCAAAAAAAATTGGAAGCGTGAGTGAGGTCTTAATAATACTAGAAGGTGTGTGTGCACATTTGATGCGTGTGCTTGAAATAGACAGTTACAGATTTATGGGTGTGATTGAATTACAAAAGGGCATTTTGGAAAAGTGAAAATCTGTGACATTTTGTGCTCATACATACCAAGTTCAACGGGTGTGCCCACCTGATGGGTGTGCTGTTAAATTTTGATTTGAATCTGAATGTGAATTTGATTAGTTGCATGAGGCAGGTCATTTACGGAAGTCAGTTACATGAGGGTATTTTGAGTAAACTGAAAAATCGCGACATCCACACCAAGAAAGCTGTTTGCTTTATATATTAGTATAGATAATAAGAACAACTAGAGGTGGGCACACACTATGTGTGTGAAATTTGTAATTGGATTTGATAATTATGGCAATCATTTGAAGCAATTGGAGAACTGAAACAGTTAATAGCAATTACTACGTACAGTTGAATTTAGCAGTTGCAGTGGCAGTTAGAGAAGGGAATTTTCAGAAATAGAAAGCTGTAACATCAACACTAACTTCAGCGTTTGCTTTATATAATAGTATAGATACTATCAGCAACTTTGTGTGCTTCTTTTGTTGCGGTCAGATATGTCACTGCTGCTAATCTGCAGACTGCAGCAAAGTAATGTTAGGAGGATAATTGTGAAGTGTTCCAAAACCCACTAGTATTTTCTGTTATTGTGAAGCTTCATTTTTCTTAATTTTCAGTCCTCATACATTGTTGAGGTGAAATCTCCTGCTGCAATACTACCTGTTATTTTTCTTGATATGCAAAACTTTTGTTCTGTTACTGCACTCTCTTCCATTCAGTCGTACTTTCATGCTCAACAGATGAATTATTAAAGCAAACCATGTGCTTTCAAACTATCTTCTATGCTATGAGAATTTCATTGGATGCTTGGATGCCAACGCCCAAACACATGATCCATTGATTTTTAGTCACCCACCTCCCAATTTCAGAGGCATGATCAAATGCTGCATTGTTGCATGCCATCATCGTCAACAAGAAGACCAAATCTCATTTCATCACTCCCACCACTGCAGCAAGGTAAATTCTAATTTGGTCTCCTCAATTCATTTACACACAAAAGGCAAAAGTCTTCTAGGCATTTGGATTTAGGATTTGAAATGAATGGACTTGGCATCAATAATTTAAGTAGTATATGTAATATATTTATATATAGATGTTAAGAATGGATTTGAGAGCTTTATAATGATGGATTTCAAATAACTTGGTGATAGTTATTTGAAATCCTTCCATAAAGATTCTACTTATACAAAGATCTTAAAAAATACATGTCTCATACCTCTATTCCATCCTCCGTTTTAGAGTAATCAGCCTATCTTTTATAGTTAATCTTCTTATAATTTTGTAAAATTCAACCTCAAATCCATTCATTTGAAATCTACTCATCCAAAAGGAGCCTTAATGTGTTTGTCTAATTGTGTGAATGAAAAGCAGCGAATTCAGCTGAGGGTACGCCGAGGTCAAGTGCTCAACGCTCTCCTACAGTCAATCTCATTGATGAATACACCCTTGCCACCCAGTCCAATTCATTCAGTGAAATATGGTCCATAATTCATCCTAGTGACCCTTCTTATGAAAATCCATACTCAGAGCACACGGAGGCCCATTGTGCAGAGCAGCTTTTGGCACAGATCCTTAACCCTAGCCAAGAGTGCGTCCAAGAGGCACTTAAGCATGCCAGGCCCAACACGCTTACTCACCTTGTATCTGCCTATTTTGACCACAGCGAGAACACATCCCATCTGTGCCTCATCCTCCGTGATAGTGTCCACAATGCCCACGCTCTCTACTATGATCTTCATAAACTCCTTGATGTCCTCCCCCTAGACGCTGAGTCCAACTCTCTCTCCCAATCTCAGTGTGACACAGCCTTTGATGTCTTCCTTCAATTTGACTGCCTCGACAATCCCTTCCCCGACCCTGAGTCCCACAACTTCCAAGACATGCGCCGCTGCTTCTCCCAGCTCAACCAACAACTCCACCGCCGGCTCCACAAGTCCCGCTCTAGGGTCCGCCTCCTCCAAAGTGCTACCACTTGCTCTGCCATTTGTTTGATTGGTTCTGTTGTTGGTGTTGCCATATCTGCGGTGGCCATAGCTTCTCATGCTGTTGTTGCCATTGTTGCAGGCCCATTACTCCCTGCGTTCCTTCCTTCCAAGATCTCTAAGAAGGAGCTTGCCCATGTGGCACAGCTTGATGCTGCAGCCAGGGGTACTTATGTTCTTCACAATGACCTCGACACGATTGATCGCCTGGTTGAACGTTTATATGCTGGCGTTGAGGATGATAAGCTTCTTATTCGTCTCGGATTGGCGAGAGGCAGAGACAGACATCCCATCCATGAGGTTGCAAAGCAACTTCAAAAGAACCATCGTAATTTTCTTAGCCAGCTTAAGGATCTTGAGGACCACATTTGCCTATGCGTTGCTGCAGTCAACAGGGCTAGATCTCTCCTCCTCGATGAGATCCGTCTTTATCAATCTCATTATTCGTAACCCATTTGCTGGATGAACCAGTGAGTAATTTGTTGTCCACATGTGCATCCTATTTCTATTGTTTATAATGATTTGAACATTTTTGCTGCCCCTAAGGAAGGATTAAAGATAAATTTTTTAATTTATCCAGTTGTCATTTACTTTTTGTATGCCTTTAAATATTTAGTATTTGATGTCTCCACATATTTATTTGGTAAAATCCTTTATTTATACATATTTGTTGAGTGCATCTCCAATTACGCATGGCAGACACATACCATGCCCTTACCTAATTTGACACTACGACTATCATTTAATGCTTTGACTCGGTAGCAAAATATGTTGCTGCTACATTACAATGAGTGTTTTGTTTTTTTCATCCACTTCTATTAAAGGATGAAAACATAGTTCATATCTTATTGGAAATTAATTGACTGCTTATTTGAACTTGGCTACAGTCATTAAAAAATTCTCATGCCATCCGTAGTGCTTCATTTTGAACTTATTCCAAAACATTTACCAAATACCTGTATGCCAAAAAAAAAAAAAATCATATCTTTAATATTCCAAATAAATACACTCTGATGTTGAGATTGAGAAGAAAATGCATTTCAATTATAAAAAAAAAAAGAAAAAAGAAACTGGTTTACATAAAATTTCTTCTTATCTTGTTGAACCATTTGGAAGTATAGCTAATATCTTGGGATGAACAATTGGGACTTCGTAATTTGTTAGGGAATCACCAACTTAAAAAACTTGATGACAATGGACTGATTACCATGATGGGAATCACAAATATGTCTTGTAACTTGTAAGCGTTGCCGGTTGTTATGTAGTCCAGATCTTGGGAAGCTTTGATGTGACCCTAGGTTATTCTAGGTGAAATGGGATTGAAGCTCTGATGTAACCCTTGGTTTTTTTAGGTGAAAGAAGTTTTCTTGAGCTGGAATGTTGCATTGGAATTAGTAATTATATCGGATTGCACCCAAAAAAAAGTTATTATAGTTGACACATTTAAAAGTTGTACACATAATGATGTTTCTAAAATACTTTATCAAAATAGGCATAATGGTGTTCCATCCATTTGAAGTACTTTGTCCATTAGTTGGTATTAATAGAGGTACATTTGATAACTACGGAATATATTTGACCATGGGATTGAGGAGCTTACAATGCCTTTCAGAACATATGAATAAGCAGAGGCATAATGGGCTTAATGACATTATTAGAATTCTATGTAAGTATGCATTTTATATATCATTTTGAAGATCTTTGTTAACTAAATCTTAGAAATAGAAATATAACATTGACACATCATAATCTATTTTGTATCTTTGACACGTGCATAATTAACCTGAATTGCACTAATCTAGAAGTTTCTATATGATGACCTACTAGAAAGCCTGGACATTTCAAAATGGGTGTTGTGTCCATGTTTGACATGTATTGGACACTAACATGTTGAGAACACACATGTCCGTGTGTCAGTTTATAAATTTTTTTGGCCGAAACGTTGAAGACACTTTACAGACACACGTGTCTTGTGTTTGGATGAACCTAAGGACACCTTTATAGGTTTTATTTTATTTTATTTTATTTTTATAATTTTAGAAAGTTGATTTGGGATCAAAATAAAATTTATGAAACAAAAAGCGGAGAGAGTAGAGTAGACAAAAAAATAAAAATACACCCACACACATTGATGTCACTTATATATCTGTGCCCCAAATTTATATTCATATTCATAGCCAATAAAAATATGTTAAAAAAATCTCAGCTTGTCTGTATCTTAATTTTTTCAAAATCTGTGTCCCATGCCTGTATCTTAATTTTTTTCAAAATCTGTCTCTCTTACCGTATCTGTGTTTAGGCCCTGCGCCCATGTCCATATTGTTCTTCTTAGATGACCTATTTATCCACGTGTGCACCGAGATCTTTTCCTTAAGCCATGATAGTTGCTTACATGTGGGATAAGAATTTGATGTGCTATTTTATTTATTATTTATCTGTGGATTAATTTTTTATTCATGTTTTTAGATCAATGCATCATGTTGCCAGTGGTTCTATATATTGTTACATTTGTCTTCTTTTTTAATCATCTTATGGCTTTTTTGATTTTTTTCTCAGTATTCTGAGAACAGTGACAGTTGAGAGAAGTTGGTTCTGTGAATATTGCTCTTTTATCTGTGCTATTTTTGTTAGAAATAACCTGAGGGTTTTTCATTTATTAATCATTTTATATAGTTATTATCATTTAGAAATTACCCCATGAATTTAAAGTTGGAAGTTCGGACAAAAAGCTGAACATGGAATATTATATTTTGTCAACATTTACATCTTCAAGCTCTTCTATCAAGAGTTACTTTCCTCTCCTGAATAAAGTTGGAAATTTCTGGCAAAACAATCTGTTCGTCTTCTTATGTGCCGAAAAAGATGTGTGCAGAAACTGAAACCCATGTAACTTTCAGCTTGTGCCATCTCTTGCATGCTTATACCTCTTCTGACACTGTTAACTTTTTGAATTTCCTTTACTTGCCACTTGATTCTCGTTATTGTTTATCTATTGGTCTGTGAATGATATGGGTTGCATTTATCTCTTTTGAGTTAAAAGGATCTTTTTCTCTCCTGAATATTAAGAACATATTTCATTTTTCAATAGATTTTTGTGGAGCAAGTTATGTTCTAGTTTATTTGCCATTCTCTATCTGTGCTCAGGAATTAATTTATCGAAAGTAAGGAGATGGTTAAATTGTAGCTTTTGTAAAGTAATTTTAGTTGTAATTCCAGCAATCAATTTACTTCATGCCATGGTTGTGTTATGTGTGTGCCTGTTATTGTTTTGCAGATCAGACATGGCAACATGGCAAACCAAACAAGGAAAATGAACAGAAAATGCATCAATTATGGCATTGGATCCTTATCAATTCATGCGAAGGTTGGTCATTGGGGCTTTCTAGAAAGCCTGTTTTTTGAAATTTCTGAGAAATCAAAAAGGGTACAGATGCTTTATTTATCACCAGGTCAAGATGAATACTATATGGTAGTGGCAGGAACTTGCTGGGAAATAGCCCAGCAAAGTCGATCTCATCCAACTTCATTGTTTCTTCAACGTGACAAGGTGAGCTGAAAAGTGTAGAGAACTTTGAAGCTAACATTTGAAACTTGTTGAGCAAGCTCATGAGTCGCACCAGTGGACTACGAAACTTCCATTTTTTCAGCTGCACAGAAGTAACTCAATGCCCCTCCGACAATTGATCACTAGGTGGTGGTGCTGTATCCAAAACTACCACTGAAGAGTCTTCCAATGAAGAATTGCATCCCGGGAATTGGAAATTGCTGAATATTAACACAAGGAGAGCTTCCATGGAAAGAATCATAAGGAAATACTCTTTCTTTCTTTTCTTTTTTTGTGGTGTAGAAGGAAATTTGCTGAATAAGAGGGTGTGAAATCCGTTTTTTTGAACAGCTTTTTTGCAGAAGAGGTACATGTTGAAAGGACAAGAAGACAAAATTTTGAAATTGAAAGTCATTATATGATTTCACTACAACATTTCACACTTTTGGCGACCAAATTTGGCGACTAAAATGAATTTAGTCGCCAAAAGTCAGCCCTTTGGCGACTAAAATTTGTATTGGTCGGCAATGGTTCATATTTTAGCTACTAAACTTTTTTAGTAGCCGTATATTACTTATTGGCGACTAAAAAATAGTTAGTCGCTAAAAAGCGCCCAATAGGCGACTAAAATACAATTAGTCGTTAAAAGTTTACTCAATAGGTGGCAAAAAAACCACTTAGTCGCTAAAAAATACCCAATTGGCGACTAAAAGACATATTAGTTGGCGTTAGTTTTGATTTTTTGCTACAAAGATTTATTTAGTCATTGTATACTACTTTTTGCCTACTAAAACAAATTTAGTCAGCAAACATCACGCATAATATTTAATATTAATCTTTGGCGACTAAAATTTAGTCGGTAAATATTTATTTTCGGTGACCAAAAATGTTTTAGTCGTGGAATAATAATTTTTGGCTACTAAAATAGTTTAGTCGCCAAATAATTAACATTGTTTTACTTTCATTTTTAGCTACAAAAAACAATGGTCGACAAAGGTTATTTTCAGTAATCAAAATGGTTTCGGCAATAAAACTAAATTTTTTTGGTGGGAACACAATTTTGCCGCCTGATTTTGGTTTATGTTTAATTTTTTATATTTTTTATTTCTCTGTATGTATCGATACATACACCAAAGGAAAAACCAATCAACACATTGTTTGCTCTCACTTCGGTCGAACTGCCTATCGCTCTCCGTCGGTACACTGTCTCATCGTCATCGTCACTCACCATCGCTCACTGTCTCAAGCCCATTGATTTTGATTTAGGTATCTCTCTCTCTCCCCCTTTCACTATAGCTCTAGGGGTTTTTTTTGTTTTGTTTTGTTTTGTTTTTTAATGCTATAGGAGTTTTATTTCTAGGAAACGAGTAAATTGGTTGTGATTTTTGTTCTAGATTTAGGGTTTTTTTGTTTTGTATTTTTTTTTTTTTTTTTGATGCAGAGGCTTGATCTCTCTTGCTAAATAATGAATATATTCATGGAGATTTGAAGTATTTTACCCTCAACTTAGAAACATAGTTCATTCCACAAACAACATTCAACCGATTGGTCTGTTCCCGAAACAACATTCAACATGCAAATTGTTGTCAATCTGGTTCAAGAAACAGACGAGGTATGCCCTTCTTCAACTTCCATATGCCATTAATTGTGCAATCCAATTCTTAATTTCATTATCCTATGGTTGCTTGATTGAGAACTCTCTTGGCTCTCTATGTCTGAGTTTGGTTTGTCCTCATATTGAATTGGATTCGTAGTTGTTGATTTGTACTTTTCATACATTTGTTCTTTTCCATAATTTTGTTCTTCTTGTTACATCTTTCGCCCTCCAACTGTTTGATGCAATGCCCGAATCAAAAACTGCTCATCTTCTTCTACTTCTTCTGTTGTATTCTGAAGTCACATATTGGTTTGGGTTTTAATATTTAATAAATTTATTTGTTATTCCTCTAGACCCAAGAAAGAATATCACAAAACAAGAGAGAATAAAATTAAGAATCCAAAAACTGCTGTATGGCTGCTAAAATGTGATTGTAAAGAAAAGTTCTGATCATTTTCTTCCCCTCATGTCCGAAGAAAAAAAAAAAAGTAGATTAATATGAGAACAACTCATACACATTGATTATGTATTTATTTGCGTGTATGGCTGCTAAAATGTGATTGTAAAGCAAAGTTCTAATCATTTTCATCCACTCCTACCTGAAGAAAAAAAAACAAGTAGATTAATATGAGAACAACTCATACACAGACAGAACCAATATTCAATAGCTTTCAGAATTGCAAAATGTCAAACTATACAATCAATGGCTTTGCTACACCTTTCATTTCTTTTCAAGATTCCAAATTTGGCTAGTGTTTTTTGGCATGGAAGAACCATATATTGAGATTAAATTTCAACTTTAACGTTTTAATTGAATGGATCAGACCTACATTTTTTCCACTTGGGTGGATTTTCAATAATTGTCATGAAAAGATTATATTATAAACGCAAATGTGGTGGTATCTTCTGATTATTTTCAAGTGAGTTAAGTTATTTTGAACCAAAAGAGAGGTAGTAGTCATACTTACACATTGATCTGTAGATGTTCAAGGAAGTAAATTGCCAAATAGTTATTTTGAAGATGCATATGTTCATACTGGTTATAGATTATAAAGAGAATCAGTGATATAGTATTTTGTATTCAATGAATTCAATTATAGTGATGTTAGCCTTTTTATACAAATCTAATAGTCTCTGTTTAACCTAACCATAACCACCTAACCTGACTGTAACTACTTAACCAAACTATAGTTAATCTCCAACAAACTAACAACTCAATTACAACTTGCTTTGGAATACACACATGCTTGATATTGGGACTGCTGCTGATGCTGCAACTGCTGCAGCTCTGTTCTGAGCTGTGGCCTTGGCTATGGTTGCTGTGGCCTTGGTTGTTGTTGTAGCTGCCGCAGCTCTGGTCTGAGCTGTGGCCTTGGCTGCTGCCTGAGCCATAGCTCTTGTGACTCTTCTTATGACTCTTGCAGCTCTGTTCTGAGCTGTGGCCTTGGCTGCAGCTGAGCTGGCTTATTAGATTATTGGCAAGTTGTAATGCTAACAGTAGCTTTGAAATTAATCTTTCTGAAGGATGATAAGAAATGACATTTTAAAGGTTATTTTGTATTTATTTGGCAAATCAAATGACAAGCATGAGTTGCCCAAGATTGTTTGTGTGGCAAGTGATGTTGCCTCTCATTTTAGTTATTTGACACCTTGGGGTGCAAGAGCAAAGTGTGCTTCTTCTTCAATATCTTTGGTGTATATCTAGCATTAAGCTACACTTTTGATTTATCTACTTTATTGACAATTTTTTTTATTGTTAAGGTTTTGTTTTTTTGACTTAATTTTTGCGCTCCTATCCTGAAAAATATGTTTTGTAAAAGATTTGGTGTCCTAATAAATTGGCAGTTAAAGTTACTCTTAAGACATCAGGATGTGTCCTGTTTGATAAGTATAAGTTGAGTAAGATTATGAATTCTATAAGACTAAGAGATAGGTTAAGTAGGATTAAGTAATATAATTACTAGTACAGTGATATTAAATTAGAGATATAAAACTAATTTTTCATGTTGGTTATGTATATGAAATTCTATAAAACACTTCACTATATAAAGGAGCTTTTGTTGTTTATAACAAGGACAAAATCATATTTCGTTACTTAATTCTATGAGATTGGATTAATAATAGCATGTACTATTTTTGAATTCACCCATTTCAAAAGATTTATGGTTCCATATATAAGCGATTGTTTATCCGGTGCTACGTTTTGGGAAAAGTAACATAAAAAAAAATGAATAACATTTTGGAGCTCTTTGCATATATCTATGTGAATTACCAATACATATATCATCAAAACCTTCCATCATTTCAATCAACAATGTTCAATATTATGAACAGTAGTTTATCATCATCATCATCATCATTATCAACAACAAACTAATAAGAAGAGGCAATGACAAAGCATATTAAGTACGATTAGTGAGACGCGTAGGGTGGTCCATCAGTAGCTTGGGCAGCCATGGCAAGCTCAAACTGCCTCATAGGAATTGAAGGAAAATATAGTATTTCAGGAGTTGTGAGGTTCTCCTAACTGCCTTTCATAGGATTGTTGGTGCTGTTTGTAGTAGTAGTAGTTCCATCCCATCTTATGTGTGTAATCTCCATCTCCATTTCCATCTATTCCTTATAAACTTGATCAGAAAATTCTTCATTTGTATACCCAGTTCAAAGTTTGGGGTTTTCACTTGTAATAACCCCGACCTCCGATTAATGCTAAAACATGATTAATTATGCTTAACAGTAATTTAGAAGGAATCTGGAATTAATTTGCATGTGTATTGCATTATCTTTGTGTTTCTATCTGTTTGCCATAAAATGATCTGTTCATGTTTCAACTTTGAACTGCAAATTGAAAGCCTTATCGACGCTCGATCCAGAAATTGTTTTGTGTTAAGTATTAATTAGGATTTATAAAATTTTATGGTAAGTTTAATTAAAATTTGATTTGGAACGATTAAATTAGATTAAATAACGCTAAATTACATTAGTTCAATTATTTACGATGCCACTTGGTGGACCACTTCTAAGAGACTTGTTTGGGACTTGATTAGCATACTCTATACATCATTTCCTCAGCCATATTTGAGACAAAACGTAGAAGAGTGAGAGAGGAGAAGAGACTTAGCTTCAACAACAGTTTTTGGCTTGGAACTTGAAGAATTGTAGAGGAATTTTCATAATTGAGCCTCCATACTTGGAATTCAAGACTTAAGGTAGGAGAATTACCTTCTTGATTGTGAATTCAAGTCATTTCTTGCATGATTCATGTGACATTAGTGATCTAAGACAAGAATTGAATTAAACATGTTGAATTAGAGCTTAAATCATGCATGCATGTCCATATCATAACAATTTGAAGTGTTTTCATGGAAATTCTTGCATGCAAGACCATATTCTAGTTATAGTCCATGAGTTTATCATGATTTTTAGTGTAATCTTGCATTTGGTTACATTTTTGGAGCATTGAATTCAAATGAACACTTTCATGTTTTGTTCTTTAATATTTCTTGGAAGTTTGTTTGAAATTGTGTTTAATTGACTCACCTTTGGGCTTTGATTTCTCAAATTGATCTTTAAAACATGTTATACTATGAGTTTAAAGTGTTTTTCCAAAAAATGGGCCCAAGAGGTTGAGATTTGGGTAGTTGAATGCTTGGTTTGAGCTTAGGAGGCAAATCTGGAAATTCCAGAATTTGGCTTCCTCGCTCGAGCGACCATCGTTTGTTCAGAGCTACGCTCGAGCGAAGGAATGGTGGCTCGAGCGTAAATTGCGAGCTCTCAGGTTTTTAGTGCACACAGACGCACGCTCGAGCGACGAGACCTACGCTCGAGCGAAGGGTGTATCTTATGCTCGAGCAAGCATCGGGCGTGCATCGAGCGTAAAAATTCAATAATCAGTACTTTTGTATTTTTACAGACCACTCAAGCGAAGGAGTCTACACTCGAGCGACTCCTCTGTTTTGGCAAGCTCGCTCGAGCGAAGAAAGCTACGCTCGAACGAGACCCATGTTTTCAGCAAATTTTGAAAAATATTTTCCAAGGCATCTTTGCATCCTCATTCTATCCTAGGCATTCCTAGGCCATATTTAAGACTCTATAGTGAGGTTTTAATGTTAGAAACACATTAAGAACCAACGACGTAAGTTTTGTGTGATTAGAATGTGTGTTTCAAGTGTGTGTCTGTTATGTGTTATGTAGGTCACGTGCCACGTGTCGTGTGATCAATCTGCTCCGTCTGTCTGTTTCAAGGCCAACTGTGAGTAATAATTTAGTAAAGTTATGTTCAAACTGTATCTACTTTCTATGTGATAAAACAAGATATGTTTTCCGAAATGATATGTTCTGTACAATGAATGATTGTTCAATTTCTGATATGTATTTCGTGACATCCTTAGCATCATATGATATCTGTTAACTGTTACCCAGTATCGGAGGTTCCTTCATGGAACTTATTTCTGTCTGCACTCTGTTACTCGTACCGGAGGCCCTGTCATGGGGGCTCAGCTTCTGTTCTGTTCTGTTACTCGGATCCAGAGGTTCCTTTATGGAACTGGTTATTCGTAACCTCACGCGTATGCGTTCTGTTCTGTTAATGCTAATGGATGTATCACGTAAATTAATCATGACTTATGATTTCTGTCTATATATATGATCTGGACAAATGATGAATTTGATGCAAATCTAGATTGTGATTTCTGAATCTGTACGAACTCATTCATTGAAACCCTTTACTCTATTATTATTCATTGGGCTTTCGCTCACAGTTTATATTATGTATGTGGGTGAGACGGCACATGACCAGGGCCAGAGTTGACGGCCTTCTATTCTGTTTTTGTCAGCCATTGTGCCTCCCGAGGAGGTTCTGATCGAAGCCTAATGCTATGGCTGTTTTTGTCTTTCATGCTAGTCACTGTATATGTTTTGTAAAGACAGGTCTTGGGTTGTACATGTTGTAAATATTGTGTACCTGGACTGGCATGTTTATGCATATATATATATATATATATAAGTTTTGAAATGTTCTGTCCCATGTACGTTATCACAGCTCATTGAACCTTGTTTATTTTGTATTATTGCTTCCGCAGCCCCTTACTATTTGCTAATCTGTTCAGAGGCCTTTGGTAATCCACGGATTACTGGCAGGTTACGATGCTAAACCTATAGGGGCGGGTTTGGGTCGTGACATCACTAAAGTGAGACATGTCTTGTTTATTAGAAAATGGGTTTTGTATATCATTTTCAATGTTGATAATGGGTTTTGTTTCCAGACTTTGAATAGGTTTTGATTCGTAATATTAGAAGACTTAGCAGCAAAACACCTGGTGTTTGGATACTCTGAAGGACTTTATTATGATGTGGAAAAGGTAAGCACATGTTTTCTATGAAAAATTCACTTTCCCTGAATTGATTACAGTAAATTAAATGGTTGAACATAGTACATAAATGATTGGGTTTCACATAGAGTAAATAAGCACAACAAGATTGTGTAAATTTTATGAAGCCTAACAAGATTACTAATGCAATTCAATTTCCTTCCAACCTGTTTTGAGACTAGGAACTACATACATTCATTTAAGTTAATTGAAAAAAAAAATTAAAAATAATCCAACTTAGTCGAAAAAGGGCGTTCGAGAGGCAAAAATGTAAAACAACATAATGTACTCTCCTATTGTGTAAAGTATAACATGCTTCCGTGTGCTCTCATTTGTTGCCGTAGAAGAAGAAGACATGGCTAATAAGTAATCGGTATGAGCCTATTTAGTTAAGAACCGACACAAAATTAAAAATAAAAAAAGCTTATTATTGATGCAGTTTTGTGTAGATCAACACTCCATAGAAGCGAGTAGAAGGCACAAGTATGCAATAGGTCCCATTTAGAGGATATCATAAACATACATCATTCATTCGTTCCATATCTCTAACCAACCCAAGAAACAAAGTCAAAATCAACCGAGGAAGAAAATGACGTAGAGCATAGGAAGAAGAAAAATGAGAAAATAACTTCCTATGACGATGACAAGTATCACGTGCTTTCAAGTAGTTCTGTTCTGCTGTAACAGATTCCAATGCCTCTCTCAGCTCAGCAAATAACTCCCTCTCGTGTTATGTATTAATGAAAAAGGAACTAAACTTTTATTCAAACTGGGAGAAAAAGAAGCTCTGTGTTGTTTTCCAAGTTGACAAGACTCACAAAGAAAGTCAGACACATGATGATTTGCAAAACCAGATGGAAATAAATGCTTAAGTAAATAAAATGAAGGATGCCCAAGACGCTGATGCCACAGCCATAAATCAGCGGGGGTAGTAGAAGACGTGGTGGAAGAATAAGCAAGTTTGTCCGATTAATCCAGGAAGTAGAGACCATTTTCTGCACTACCACTGCCAATCGTCCTCTTCGTGACAAGGTCCTGAAAAAGACAATGATCAGGAAAAAAAGTCACACTATAATTCAAATCCTGGGTAAAACGACTCAAGGATAACAGATTAACAGAAAAATTGGGAACATGGAGAACATAAGATAGATGTATGGTAGGAGTGACTTGGACTAAACCTTTTCCAGAAATAGAAGAAACAGTACCATCTGCAATCCTAACTTTGTCCTGACCTGAAGAGGGCTTATAGACAGAGAAAAGATCAGAGGAGCCAGACATATGATCTGAGGCACCGGAATCAATAATCCAAGGCAAAGACTTATGACACAGGAAAACACAAGGAGAAGAGACTAAGTTACCTGAGCGGGCAAAGGACGAGGAAGCTGTACTGAGAGCAGTAGAAGACCGGCAGTCCAACAATTGGCGCAAAGCATCCTCCAGCTCAGCATCAGAAGCTTGGCCAACAGAGGCAGAATTAGAATCAAGTGTATCAACGGCACTAGACTGATAAGCCCGGGAATAGTAACCACGTCCTCTAGACTGGCCGGACCAACCTCCTCGAGAACCAGACTGATCACCTCGACCCCCGGATGGAGTCCCATGAAGCTTCCAACACGTCTCACAAGTATGCTGCGGCTTCTTGCAATAACCACAGAATACAGACTCCTTAGCAGCAGACGGAGGGATGGGAGTTAGGCTGAGGCCATCCCGAGGAGTAGACAGTAATGCTGAGCAGTCAGTAGAGACAGGGGACATCATAGCAGACCGGCGACTCTCCTCATTCTGTACATAGGCAAATGCCTCCTGAAGTGAAGGAAGAGTGTCCATACCCAGAACTCGACCCCTAACTGGATTGGAATCTGTTACATTGGAATAACTTCATCTCGTGTTATGTCTGTGAAAGGTCATCGATGGTTTGTTACATTTATTGATGATTTTTCTCGTACTACTTGGGTGTATCTCATGAAAGATAAGAGTGAGGTTTTCTCTGTGTTTTTCAATTTTCATACGATGATTTGTACTCAGTTTGGGGCCATTGTCAAACTATTTCGTTCTGATAATGGCGGGGAATACATAGATTCTGGGTTAGGACAATATTTCTCTACTCATGGCATTATCCATCAGACCTCTTGCACTAATACCCCTCAACAAAATGGGGTGGCGGAACGCAAGAATCGACATCTTCTTGACATGGCTCGGTGCATGTGTTTTTCTATGAGTGTGCCTCAGCCCTATTGGGACGACGCTGTTCTCATCGCTGCCCATCTTATTAATCGTCTCCCTACACAGGTCTTGCAAAAACAAGCTCCTCTTCACGTCCTTCTAGGTTCCCAGTCCTTGTTTTCTATTCCTCCCAAAATATTTGGTTGTGTCTGTTTTGTTCATAATCACTCTCCTTCTCGTGGTAAGTTGGACCCTCACTCCCTCAAGTGTGTTTTCCTTGGTTACTCTCCTACTCAAAAGGGGTATAAATGTTACCACCCTCCTTCTCGTAAGTGGTTTGTGTCCATGGATGTTACTTTCTTTGAGTCCCAGTCCTATTTCTTGTCCTCTCTGGTGTCACCGTCCTCATTTTCGGGGGAGCCTTGGTGTGAAGTGAGTCATGTGCTTCCTATGGTGGACCCAGTTGTTCTTGCACTACCCTCTTCTACTGTGCTTCCTATGGTAGAACCAGTTGTTCTTGCACCACCCTCTTCTACTGGGACTATAAAACCTAATGTCACCAAGGATAAGGACGGGCATGTTTATGTTTGGGACATAGACAGACAACAAGTTAAGTGGATACAAGCGACCACTTCTGCTTTTCCATTGCCATCTCCTGCTTCTAATGAGAGTCTAGGTAACTTTGAATCTCTTGAGTCCATTGATCTTGATGTTCCTATTGCCAAGAGGAAGGGTGTGAGATCTTGTACTCAACATCCTATCTCACATTTTGTGTCCTACTCTCATTTGTCATCCTCATATAGAGTGTTTGTGTCCAATATTTCCTTTGTTAGCATTCCTAACCATTTTCAGGATGCTCTTGCTACCTCTGAGTGGAAACTAGCCATGATTGAGGAAATGAAAGCACTTAGGAAGAATGGCACTTGGGAATTGACTGAGTTACCTACGGGCAAATGACCTGTGGGATGTAAATGGGTATATACTGTGAAACACAAAGCAGATGGGTCTATTGAGCGTTACAAGGCAAGACTTGTGGCAAAAGGGTTTACTTAGACATATGGCATTGATTATCAGGAGACCGTCGCACCCGTGGCTAAGATGAATTCAGTCAGAGTACTTCTCTCTCTAGCAGCTAATCTGGATTGGCCACTTTATCAGTTTGATGTCAAGAATGCCTTCTCCATGGTGACCTCGAAAAAGAGGTAGATATGGACATTCCTCCTGATTTTGAGGATCATCAGACAAAAGGCAAAGTATGCAAGCTTCAGAAGTCATTATATGGTCTCAAACAGTCTCCAAGGGCTTGATTTGAGAGATTCACTCAGGCTAAGTTTAAATATGGCTTCAAACAGAGTCAGGCAGATCACACATTGTTTATGAAACATTCCTCACGTGGTAAGACTACAGCACTTATTGTTTATGTAGATGACATAGTTCTTACAGGCAATGATAGTGGGGAAATACCTCTATTGAAGAAATATTTAGCTAGTGAGTTTGAAATCAAAGACTTGGGAAGCTTGAAGTATTTTCTGGGAATTGAAGTTGCTCGCTCTAAAAATAGGATATTTATCTCACAGAGAAAATATGTGCTTAACCTGTTGAAGGAAACTAAGATGCTTGGCTGCAAGGCATGTACCACTCCACTGGTACCCAATCAAAAATTGGGGGATGATGAAGGAGGAGAAGCTGTTGATAGGGGGAGTTATCAGCGATTAGTGGGTAAGCTCATTTACCTATCTCACTCCCGTCCTGATATTGCTGTTGCTGTTGCTGTTAGTGTAGTTAGTCAGTTTATGCATGCTCCTCATCAGATTCACTTTGAGGTTGTCATGAGAATCTTGAGGTACTTGAAGTCTGCTCCTGGTAAGGGTCTTTATTTTTCAAAGTACGATCATCTTTGTGTGGAAGCCTATACAGATGCTGACTAGGCTGGGTCAGTAACTGATAGGAGATCGACTTCAGGGTATTGCACCTTTGTTGGAGGCAACCTAGTTACTTGGAGGAGTAAGAAACAGAATGTGGTTGCCAGGTCAAGTGCAGAAGCTGAGTTTAGAGCTATGGCACAAGGTGTGTGTGAACTTTTATGGATCAAGTTATTGTTGAGTGATCTAGGTATTGATCAGACGGACTCCATGCGGTTATATTGTGATAATAAGGCCGCCATCAACATCGCTCACAATCCAGTTCAACATGACAAGACAAAACATGTTGAGATTGATCGCCACTTCATTAAGGAGAAACTCACTAGTGGTACCATTTGTACTCCTTTTGTCCAGTTGGATGAACAACTTGCTGACATTCTCACCAAGGGGGTTGGGAATAAACCATTTCATGAGATATTAGGCAAGCTGGGCATGAGAGATATCTTCGCACCAGCTTGAGGGGGAGTGTTAGCATAGCATATTATATTATTATCTGAGTTATTGATTTGTAATTATTCTATGCCCTCAGGGCTCATCTTGTAATTGTCTCATCTTGTAAACCCTAATCTTCATTTATAAATAGGGGATGATATCCTATCAAACCCTAAGTTAGTTACTCAAGCTTCAAGATCCTTGATCCCAACCCTGAAATTGTGAGTATGAAGATCCCATATATTCTATTGTAGGAATCGTAAATTTGGAGTCCTTGATGAGTGCATCCAAGTATGCAACTAAATCTCTCATTATTTTGTTCTTAGGAAAAAAGGCTTACCCATAATTTCAGCGAACATGCCCTAATTTTGAAATAAGTTTTTTTTTTTTTTTTTAAGCTTGCAAATGACTTGGGCATCACATTTGTTTCCTTTTCTTAGGTAATTTGTTATCCATAATTTCACTGTGTTGAATATGTAGGGCATGTATATGTATGTGTGTGTATTTCGTAGCTATGTCACCGGAAACATCCCAGGTACCTACATCATCCCACCGGAAATCTTTTCTAAATTTGGTAATATCTAGAGAGAGGAAAGAAACCTACTTTAGTTCTCTACTGTTGCATTTTTTTAATTATCTTTTGGTATGTCTGTATTTTTATAGATTCACTCTTGAAAGTCTTTAGCTTCCTGCAACTTGTGGAAAGTGTTGGTGTTGCAAGGATTTCTATGCTACTCTTTGACACTTTTCTGTACTTACACCTGGTTCATAGCTTGTTAAGATTCAAATTGTTGATCATAGAGGTATTGAAAGAAATTTTCAAAATGTATTGTGCTTGGTCAATATTGTTGTTGGCTGCTTTGGCCTGGTCTGGGTAACGAACTAAACATATAATTTTTTTTTCCTTTTGTAATGCTTTGGTCTGGTGATACAATTATTTTCTTTCCTAATGCTTGCTTATAGTTGTATTGGCTAAGACTTTTTAGTAACGTACCTTGGTTGTATCCAGAATAATCATGATCCATCCAAGTTAGTACTCTATGTGAGCTACTAAGGTATTTGATCTTATTGTCATGTATCTTTGTATCATTCCTGAAACATGTTTTCTTGGGCTTTTTCTTTGTTTTCTTATCCTTGGTTTTTCCTTTTTTGTTGCAGTTAATTGGCTTTGAATTATATGCAAATCCAATGGTTAGATCATCTTTAATTCAGAAACAGAGTATTCTTTTGAGAGAGAGAGAGAGAGACTAACATGGTCTGCAAGGTGAGCAATCTTAGGAGCTGGGTTTTGTGGTTTCATTTCTTGCTTGCACAAGGGTTGTCAAAGCAGAAAAAAGGAATAGAGCCAGTAGGTTATAACTCTCTGCATAGTTGGGCTAAATGGCAAGTTAAATAAATTCAGCGTGGAGATTTAATGGTTATTCCTAAGATTAGATCCTACTGATTTCATGCTAAATCTAAAATTTGCTAGCCACCCAAAAACAGTTACATGCTTTCTGGTATACAAGAGTTACAATAACATAAATAGAAGGAAAATGGGTATGCTTTCGTTTATCAATTTAAGTGTTCTAAAACGCCTTAACTTAGTCGAAAAAGGGCGTTCTGGGGGAAAAAATTCAAAATAGCCCCCAAACCACCGTATGGCTGTCACGGACAGCTTCCCTATGACAATTAGGACCTGTGACAACGGACGGAATGTAATTAGGACCCGTAGGCTTGGAGTATGAGCCGAAAACGCCTTAAATTTAGTCGAAAAAGGGCGTTCTAGGGGCAAAAATTCAAAATAGCCCCCTCACCACCATATGGCTGTCACGGAGAGCTTTCCCATGACAATTATGACCTATGACAGTAGACGGAATGTAATTAGGACCCGTAGGCTTGGAGTTTGAGCCGAAAACAGCTTAAACTTGTGACAATTTCCCCATGACAATTAAACTTAGTGTTTCATTTCCATTCACTTTGTTGTGTGCCATGTCCTGGAATACCAATATATCAGTTATTTGGCATTACAAAGACAAATAAAGTAGTTTTAACTTTGGTTGGGAGTTAAAGCCGAAAACGCCTTAAACTTAACCAAAAAAAGGCGTTAAGGGGGCGAAAATGCGAAACAGCCCCCGAATCACCGTACAAATGTCACGACCACCTTCCCCATCACAAACAGGACCTGTGACAACAGACGGAATGTAATTAGCACATGTAGTTTGGGAGTTAGAGTCGAAAATGCATTAAACTTAACCGAAAAAGGGTATTAAGGGGAAAAAATGCGAAACAGCCCCCGAACCACAGTACGGATGTCACGTCCACCTTTCCCGTCACAAATAGGACATGTGACAACAGACAGAATGTAATTAGCACATGTAGGTTGGGAGTTAGAGCCAAAAACGCCTTAAACTTAACCCAAAAAGGGCGTTAAGGGGGCGAAAATGAAAAAAAGCTTCCAAACCAGCGTATGGATGTCACGGCCACCTTCCCCGTAGAAAATAGGACCTGTGACAATAGATGGAATGTAATTAGCACGTTTAGGTTGGGAGTTAGAGCCGAAAACGCCTTAAACTTAACCGAAAAATGGTGTTAAAGGGGCGAAAATGCGAAACAGCCCCCGAACCACCATGTGGATGCCACGGCCACCTTCCCCGTCACAAATAGGACATGTGACAATAGAAGGAATGTAATTAGCACACGTAGTTTGGGAGTTAGAGCCGAAAATGCATTAAACTTAACTGAAAAAGGGCGTTAAGGGGGCGAAAATGCGAATCAGCCCCCGAACCACTGTACGGATGTCACGACCACCTTCCCCATAGCAAATAGGACCTGTGACAACAGACAAAATGTAATTAGCACGTGTAGGTTGGGAGTTAGAGCCAAAAACGCCTTAAACTTAACCGGAAAAAGGCGTTAAGGGGGCGAAAATACAAAAATAGCCCCTGAACCACCGTACGGATGTCACGACCACCTTCCCCGTGGAAAATAGGACTTCTGACAACAGACGAAATGTAATTAGCATGTTTAGGTTGGGAGTTAGAGCCGAAAACGCCTTAAACTTAATCGAAAAAGGGCGTTAACGGGGCGAAAATGCGAAACAGCCCCCGAACCACCGTATGGATGTCACGGCCATCTTTCCCGCCACAAATAGGACATGTGACAATAGATGGAATGTAATTAGCACACGTAGTTTGGGAGTTAGAGCCAAAAATGCATTAAACTTAACCAAAAAAGGGCGTTAAGGGGGCGAAAATGCGAATTAGACCTCGAACGACCATACGGATGCCGCGGCCACCTTCCCCGTCACAAATAGGACCTATGACAATAGACGTAATGTAATTAGCACGTGTAGGTTGGGAGTTAAAGCCAAAAACGCCTTAAACTTAATCAAAAAAGGCGTTAAGGGTGTGAAAATGCGAAACAGCTTCCGAACCAGCAAACAGATGTCACGACCACCTTCCCTGTGGAAAATAGGATCTGTGACAATAAACGGAATGTAATTAGCACACGTAGTTTGGGAGTTAGAGCCGAAAATGTGTTAAATTTAACCGAAAAAAGGCGTTAAGGGGGCAAAAATGAGAATCCGCCAACGAACGACCGTACCGATGTCACGGCCACCTTCCCCGTCACAAATAGGACCTGTGACAATAGACGGAATGTAATTAGCACACGAAGTTTGGGAGTTAGAGCTGAAAATGCGTTAAACTTAACCGAAAAATGGTGTTAAGGGGGCGAAAATGCGAATCAGCCCCCAAACCATTGTACGGAGGTCACGACCACCTTCCCCGTCACAAATAGGACCTATGACAACAGACGGAATGTAATTAGCACACGTAGTTTGGGAGTTAGAGCCAAAAATGCATTAAACTTAACCAAAAAAGGGCGTTAAGGGGGCGAAAATGCGAATCAGCCCCCGAACGATCGTACAAATGTCACGGCCACCTTCCCCATCACAAATAGGACCTGTGACAACGGACGGAATGTAATTAACACACGTAGTTTGGGAGGTAGAGCCAAAAATGCATTAAACTTAACAGAAAAAGGGCGTTAAGGGGGCAAAAATGCGAATCAGCCCCCGAACGATCGTACGGATGTCATGGGCACCTTCCCCATCACAAATAGAACCTGTGACAATAGACGTAATGTAATTAGCACGTGTAGGTTGGGAGTTAGAGCCAAAAACGCCTTAAACTTAATCGAAAAAGGGGCGTTAAGGGCGCAAAAATGCGAAACAGCTTCCAAACCAGTGGACAGATGCCACGGCCACCTTCCCCGTGGCAAATAAGACCTGTGACAATAGACGGAATGTAATTGGCACACGTAGTTTTGCAGTTAGAGCCGAAAATGCATTAAACTTAACTGAAAAAGGGCATTAAGGGGGCGAAAATGCAAATCAGCCCCCGAACCACTGTACGGATGTCATGGCCACCTTCCCTGTGACAAATAGGACCTGTAACAACAGACGGAATATAATTAGTACATGTAGGTTGAGAGTTAGAGCCAAAAATGCCTTAAGCTTAACTGAAAAAGGGCGTTAAGGGAGCGTGTCACGACCCATCCTGACGACCAAGGCTGGATCGTGACTAGCTAATCCTAAAATCCCAATGAGTATTTCCAAGTAATTAATTTAAATAACGCAGCGAAATGAAATAAAGGAGGTAGATTGATATCCAAAGCATACATAGAAATTATTATTTATGTAACGATGTAACATCAGTCAGATAATGATTACAAGGAAAAAAAACATGATATCCATTACAAATTTGAGGTTCTGATCCACAGGGTAAAACCATCATTCTTTAAATTTCTTCACCTGAAAGGGGTTTTAACAACTATAAGCACATAGCAGAGTGAGAAATATTATACTGAGAGCATGAGGGTATAAAATCACCGTGGATAATTATTTAGGCTAAAGATGAATAGTTTGATTTAAATAAATTATTTTTAATAACAAACATATAACACAATAATCATAACTACGGTACAGAGCAGAACAGATGGTCAATGGATCCATGACAAACAGAGGGTCACGAAGTGACTAATTAGAGGGCCAAAGGTTATTTAAGTCCCCCAAGGCATGGGACTGTCAGAGGGTCACTAAAGTGACAATTCAGAGGGCCAGTAATTATTTAAGTCCCCCAAGGCATGGGACCTCCGTGGTGGTACTTATTCAAAATAAATGTTTATAAAATCATTGTCAAATATTTTCTAAATATAAACAAACATATCCATGGGTTTCAATTTAAACAAATGGAGTTCAGAAAAAAATAATCCACGTAATTAAAACATTAGCATAACTATAAAACATAATTTATATAAAAAGAAATTGTGATAACTCAAAACATTCGTAAAATATATTATGGTAACTCAAGACATATATAAAACATATTATGGTAGCTCAAGGTATAATATCACTCACTTAAATAGTGACTTCTCTTCGTGCTCTTCCTCACTGCGTCCTGACTCCTTCCTCGATTACATTTGTTTTGGGTTTTTGTTTTTGTTTTTTTTTCCTTGATTTCCTATCACCTCCACTTCCCTATTTATACTAAGCATTATACTTGCTGAGCACGCACATAGAGTGACACGTTGCCTTACACGTTGCCTAGCTAAGTCATTAAGAGGCTCAGGAGGTATCTCAGATATGAGATATGAACTTATCCTAATTGGATAAGTTTAATTACTTTATTTATTTATTTATTTATTTTTGGCCCAAATTCTAACATAATTAAACCATTAGATTACATTTTAGCACACGTCATTTAAATATATATATAATATATATTTATTTTATTTATTTATTTATTTTATTTATTTATTTATTTATTATTATTATTTTTATTTCATTTTATTTTATTTTCAAAATTAATTAACCAATTAGGGTGTCACATTTCTCCCCTCCTAAATGGAAGTTTGTCCTCAAACTTGACATACCTTGGTTTTCAAAGGGATGTGGGTATTTGGCTCGCATTTGGTTTTCAGTTTCCCACGTAACTTCTTCGACACGATGGTTTCGCCATAAAACTTTGACAAGAGGTATAGTCTTGTTTCGGAGAATTTGGTCTCGACGATCGAGGATCTGCACGGGTTGTTCTTCATAAGAGAGATTTTCTTGAACTTCGAGGCTCTCATAATTGACAACATGTTCTGGATCTCGAAGATATCGTCGAAGCATCGAAACATGGAACACATTGTGAACATTGGACAATTCTGGTGGAAGAGCAAGACGGTATGCTACAGGGCCAATTCTCTCTAGTATTTCAAATGGTCCGACGTAACGCGGATTCAACTTTCCTCGTTTTCCAAACCGGATGACTCCTCTTGTTGGTGAGACTTTTAAGAAAACGTGCTCTCCTACCTGAAATTCCAAATCTCGTCTCCGTGTATCCGCATAGCTTTTCTGGCGACTTTGAGCTGTGCGAATTCGCTGTTGGATGAGTTGAATCTTATCACTCGTTATTTGCACAATTTCGGGGCCTAATAGTTTCCTATCTCCGACTTCTGCCCAACATAGAGGTGACCGACATCTCCTTCCATACAATGCTTCATATGGTGCCATACTGATGCTTGCGTGGTAGCCGTTGTTATAGGCGAATTCCACTAGAGGTAGGTGCTCATCCCAATTACCCTTGAGGTCCAACACGCACATCCGTAGCATGTCCTCCAAAGTCTGGATTGTTCTTTCAGATTGTCCATCAGTTTGCAGGTGATAGGCAGTGCTAAACTTCAATGTTGTTCCCAAAGCTTCTTGCAATCTGTTCCAGAAGTGAGATACGAAGCGGGGGTCTCGGTCAAACACGATTGACACTGGGGTACCATGCAATCGAATGATTTCTTTAATGTATAGAGTGGCAAACTTAGTAAGGGAGTACGTGATTCTGATTGGTAGGAAATGCGCCAACTTCGTTAATCGGTCTACTATAACCCATATCGCATCATTCTTTGAAACTGACTGTGGTAGTCCGACCACAAAGTCCATAGTAATGTGCTCACATTTCCATTCAAGAATAGGGAGTGGTTGTAGTATCCCTGCAGATCTCTGATGTTCCGCTTTAACACGTTGACATTGCAAGCATTTAGAGACGTGGCTTGCTATGTCCTTTTTCATTCCTGTCCACCAGTAGTGTTCTCTCAGATTGTGATACATCTTGGTGTTGCCAGGGTGAACTACAAACCTCGAGCTGTGAGCTTCCACCAATATCTTCTTCTTGAGCTCTGGCACATCTGGTATGCAAATTCGATTGCGAAATCTTAGCATCCCATTGCTTATAGTGAAGTCAGGATTAGGAGTAGTTTTCTGCTCTTTGTACTTTTTCTTCAAAAGTTTATCTTCACACTGGCGTGCTTTAATTTCTTCAATCAATGTAGGTTCCACAATTACATTGGCGAGTAGTCCATTGATCTTTCGGGGAACGAGGATACATGCCAAGCTTCTGGTAGTCTTTCGACTTAATGCGTCTGCTACCACATTAGCTTTGCCCGAATGGTGATGGATCTCTATATCGTAGTCCTTCATAAATTCTAACTATCGATGTTGCCGCATATTCAGTTCCTTCTGCGTAAACAGATATTTAAGACTCTTGTGATCGGTATAAATCTCACAGGTTGCACCGTAGAGATAATGACGCCAGATTTTGAAGGCGAAGATTACTGCAGCCAATTCTAGATCGTGAGTTGGATAGTTCTTCTCGTGAGTCTTCAGTTGTCGCGAGGCATATGCAATGACTTTCTCATTTTGCATAAGAACACAACCCAAACCATTGTATGAGGCGTCGCTATAAATTACAAACCCATCAGTTCCTGTGGGGAGTGCTAGTATAGGAGCTATCACAAGCCTATTCTTCAACTCCTGGAAGCAACGTTCCTGCTTGTCAGTCCATTCAAAGGGTCTGTTCTTCTGAGTTAGCTGGGTCAAGGGTGATGCTATCTTCGCGAAATCTTGAACGAAGCGTCGGTAATAGCCGACTAGACCCAAGAAGCTTCGAACTTCGGACATGTTTGTAGGTTGTGGCCAATCCATGATTGCTGTAACTTTTTGGGGATCAACCGAGATGCCATCTTTGTTGATGACGTGGCCGAGAAAGTGTACACTAGTGATCCAAAATTTACATTTCTTCAACTTGGCATAAAGTTTGTGATCACGTAATGTTTGCAGCACTGTTCGTAAGTGTCGCTCATGATCCTCTGGTGACTTGGAGTATACAAGAATGTCGTCAATGAAGACGATGACGAACTCATCAAGATATGGTTTGAACACTCGGTTCATGAGATCCATGAAAGCCGCTGGAGCATTTGTGACGCCAAATGGCATGACAAGAAACTCGTAGTGTCCGTAACGTGTTCTGAAAGCCGTCTTCTCAATGCTTTCCATTTTGAATTTTAGTTGATGATAGCCGGAACGCAAGTCGATTTTGGAGAATACTTGGGCACCTTGAAGTTGGTCAAACAAGTCGTCGATTCTTGGCAAGGGGTATCGATTCTTGATGGTGACTTTGTTCAGCTCCCGATAATCGATGCATAACCTCATCGTGCCATCCTTTTTCTTTACGAACAGTACTGGAGCTCCCCACGATGAGGTACTTGGTCGAATGAAACCTTTGTCCAGGAGTTCCTGGAGTTGGGTTTTTAGTTCCTTCAATTCCGTCAATGACATGTGGTAAGGAGTTTTGGAGATTGGTTATGCATTAGGTTGAGTGTCGATGGTGAACTCAATTTCTCGATCAACTAAGGTACCAGGTAAGTCTTCCGGGAAAACATTAGGAAATTCTCGAACGACCGGTATTGAATCGAGTGTTGGGTCTATTTGTTGAGTGTCGAGCACATAACAAATACAACCACCACAACCTTTTTTTCAAAAGTCGTTAGGCTATAACAGAGGATATCAAATACGGAGGGGTAGAAACTCCAGTTCCTTCAAAAACCAGCTCGCGTTGATCGGGTAATCGAAGAAAGATCTTTTTGGTCGTACAGTCGATAGAGGCATGGTTGGCAGCAAGCCAATCCATTCCTAAGATTATGTCGAAGCTACTAATGTAGAGTGGAATTAGATCCACATACAAGGTTTCATCCTTTAAGGACATAACACAGGACTTGTATACCTTTGTACTAAGTGCGGTGACACTAGATGGAAAAGCCACAGATAATGCATATCCCAATGGTTCAGGTGTTGATGTTAACTTGGAAACGAAGTGTGGTGCCACAAACGAATGAGTGGAACCAGAGTCAAAGAGAACATAAGCTAAGTGACCACAGACAGAAAGTGTACCTATCACAACATTCTCCGTAGCATTGGAGTTTCCGGGTACTAACGCAAAAGCTCTTTCTTGGCGTCTTTGTTCCTTCTTCCCTTCTGTGGCGGTTTCTGGTTTCTGAGCTAGTTCAGAGGTATTTATCACAGAGTTGGTGAATTTCGGGTAGTTTTTCATCACATGGCCAACTTGGCCACATCTATAACATGCTCCGATTGCCCGATAGCACTGTCCCCTATGAGCATTTTCCGCAACTTGGACAATTTGGAATGGTGCTACCCTTGGGAATAGTAAAACCTTGGTTGGCTGATCCAGTTGAGCTAGTAGATCCGGGATTTACTTTCTTTGGTGGGGCTGCCCTTGATCCTCCGATTGGTTCCCAAAACCGCCTCTTTTGACCCATTCCATTAGAATGTATGGTTTTAATCCCTTTTTCGGCGATATATGCTCGATCCACCACCTCTGCATAGGTTGGTAGTTTTAGAACCTCGAGCTTATCTTTGATTTCTGCGTCTAATCCTGCTTCGAATTTTCTTGCTTTCCGGGCTTCTGTCGGAATAGCATATGGTGCAAATCGTGCTAGTCGTGTGAACTTACTTTCGTAGTCCGCCACCGACATTGTTCCTTGCCTCAAATATAAGAACTCGGATGCTTTCTGCTCCTGTAGTGATTCTGGAAAATACTTTTCATAGAACACCTCTAGGAATCTCGCCCAAGTCACGACCTCTTCTTTTTCTAAGGTGAGAAGCCACCATTCCTGCGCATCTTCCTTGAAGGTGAAAGTGGCGAAGGATACTTTCTGTTCTTCTGTGCAGGGTAGGGCACGAAAAATCTTCTCCATTTCTTTAACCCAAGCTTCAGCTATCAACGGATTTGAACCTCCTATGAACGTGGAAGGATTCAGGTCTTGGAATTGTTTAATCGTAGTTGTCCCTTCTCGATGTTCTGGTGACCCATTGTTCTGTAAGGCTTGCAAGAAACTGGTAATAGCTCTCTCCACAATCCTTTCCATTGGATCGGCCCCATTGGATGATAATCCGGTACCATTTCCATCGTTAGCCATAGCTATAAAACAATTTTAATAAACGTGGTGCATGATATTTACATAATCTACAAAACATAGATAATATATACATTATTCACAAAACACTGGTTTTATTTATGTATAATGGTGTTGATACATTACTTGTAGTTATGTCAATTTTAATGCCTAACCCTCCATGACAAAACGGGTTAGAACTAGGTCATGATTAGCTTGCTTAGATACCAAACAAAAGAAAAACATAAAACAACAAAAGAAAGGATTTTGTTATCAGGATCTCAGGTTGAAAACAGCCATGGGTACTGCAGCTGCATGTGATGCTCAAACTCCCATCCGTTTTGCTCTATGCCAAAACATCGCCATGCCACCTCTACTTGTTATATGGGGATGCCTGCCTCGTAACCCCACAGTTGTCGTCCTATGATACGCACAGGTACTTCCACATACGTCGTAATGTCACCAAAGTTAACCGTCTGAGTGTCAATTAGGTTCTGAGGGGGAGGGACTCTTGCTTGGATGTGATCACTTAAGAAAGCATGTCCTCGTCGAGCCATAAACTCTGGAGGTAAAGGTGCTACTAAATAGCGAGGATATTCCTGACTTGGGGCCATGCCTACTACCCGTGTGGGTCCTAAAAACCTGTCTAAGGTACTCCTAGCGTCAACCCTTCACCACTGTGTTTCTACTGCTGTGGGGACAACCCTTAAGTATACTGGTCGGCCCATAAGTCGGTTGAGGATCGGGTCTGCCCGCCTAATTATTGCTTCCGAGTCTCCTACTTCCTCTGGTAAGTTTGGGACATAATTGTTATTTTCAAAAATTCCTTCAATATCCGAGGGATCAGGTCCATACCAAAAAGAGTCGCCAAAGTTAAGTTCTGACATTGCCTGCACCACAGGATGCCCAACTTAGCTATAGAACTAAGAAAAGACTTATCACTATAAGGACTAAGGTACGACCATAAGGGAATTTTTTTTTTTTTTTTTTTTTTTTTTTTTTTTTTTTTAACCACTGCTCTGATACCACTTTTGTCACGACCCATCCTAACGACCAAGGTTGGATCGTGACTAGCTAATCCTAAAATCCCAATGAGTATTTCCAAGAAATTAATTTAAATAACGCAGCGAAATGAAATAAAGGAGGTAGATTAATATCCAAAGCATACATAGAAAGTATTATTTATGTAATGATGTAACATCAGTCAGATAATGATTACAAGGAAAAAAAACATGATATCCATAACAAATTTGAGGTTCTGATCCACAGGGTAAAACCATCATTCTTTAAATTTCTTCACCTGAAAGGGGTTTTAACAGCTATAAGCACATGGCAGAGTGAGAAATATTATACTGAGAGCATGAGGGTATAAAATCACCGTGGATAATTATTTAGGCTAAAGATGAATAGTTTGATTTAAATAAATTATTTTTAATAACAGACATATAACACAATAATCATAACCACAATACAGAGCAGAACAGAGGGTCAATGGATCCATGACAAACAGAGGGTCACGAAGTGACTAATCAGAGGGGCAAAGGTTATTTAAGTCCCCCAAGGTATGGGACTGTCAGAGGGTCACTAAAGTGACAATTCAGAGGGCCAGTAATTATTTAAGTCCTCCAAGGCATGGGACCTCCGTGGTGGTACTTATTCAAAATAAATGTTTATAAAATCATTGTCAAATATTTTCTAAAATATAAACAAACATATCCATGGGTTTCAATTTAAACAAATGGAGTTCAGAAAAATAATCCACGTAATTAAAACATTAGCATAACTATAAAACATAATTTATATAAAAAGAAATTGTGATAACTCAAAACATTCGTAAAATATATTATGGTAACTCAAGACATATATAAAACATATTATAGTAGCTCAAGGTATAATATCACTCACTTAAATAGTGACTATTCGTGCTCTTCCTCACTGCGTGCTGATTCCTTCCTCGATTACATTTGTTTTGGGTTTTTGTTTTTGTTTTTTTTCCCTTGATTTCCTATCACCTCCACTTCTCCTATTTATACTAAGCATTATACTTGCTGAGCACGCACATAGAGTGACACATTGCCTAGCTAAGTCATTAAGAGGCTCAGGAAGTATCTTAGATATGAGATATGAACTTATCCTAATTGGATAAGTTTAATTACTTTATTTATTTATTTATTTATTTTTGGCCCAAATTCTAACATAATTAAACCATTAGATTACATTTTAGCACACTTCATTTAAATATATATATATATATATATATATTTTTATTTTTTTTATTTTTATATTATTTTTGTTTCATTTTATTTTATTTTCAAAATTAATTAACCAATTAGGGTGTCACAGAGCGTAAAAGCGAAACAGCCCCGGAACCACCATAGGGATGTCATGGCCAGCTTCCCCGTGACATATAGGACTTGTGATAACAAATGGAATGTCATTAGCACACGTAGTTTGGGAGTTAGAGCTGGAAATGACTTAAACTTATTAGAAAAAGGGAGAGTTTGACATCCAATAAATTTTCAACATTTTCATTGTAAATGATGCCATTGTTCCATCATAAACGGTGGTCATTTGGGTGGTAAACGTATTAAGAAAGCATGATATGGTTATAGAGATAACCCCATAGATTACTCAATCATTTTACTTTGACTAGGAAAATGAGAATGAAGAAGAGTTAAAATAAATTTACCACCAAAACATTCTACTCATTAAAATTTATTTTATGAAGAGGTATGCTCCTAAAAATTGTATTATTTGTAAATTGAAATCAAGTGTGGAATAAATCTTTCATGATACATACATATGATTGTATTTCAAAAAAGGGTTTTTATAGATTGTTCTACCTTAAATGCATGTTATTACAACCTTTTTCCTATGTCTGAATGAATTGATATTTTTAATGGGTGCAATTGTTTTTTTATTTTTTGTAGATGGCTTTTGGCGGTGGACTTGTGGATAGTCTACATTTTGTGTTATGGAGGATACTTGACACTTTTGTATAATCCTGCTAACTATGTCTTCCTCTGCTTTTGTGAATATTAGCATTACTGATACATATAACTTTTGTAATCCAACTGATAGTTGCTAGTGTGACATATAGATCACCTTTGTCGTGGTACAGATTACGATGGTAAGTTTGTACCACGCCAAATGGCCATATCACATGGTGGTAAATATATTTTTTGTATATGGCGGGTTGGATTATTGTATGGAAATATAATTTTAGTTTGGACAACAATTGGGTTGTATAGAATATATAAAGTTATTTATTTTTTGATGGTTAGAAGTAATATGGATTGTGGCATGATTGATAATTTTACGTTGTGAAATGATGGATAGTATATGTATTGTTTTGTTTATATACATATTACATGTTGAATGAAATATAGATAGGTTGTGAATAAATTATAATTTTGCGATGAAGCATAAGAGCATGTTTTTGGCGACTAAATTGTAGTAGCTAAAAAAAAAATTTCGGAAAATAATTTTGGCTACTAAAAGTTTAGTAGCCACAACAAAAACAGTCAAACATTTGCTACTAAAAGTTTAGTAGCTAAAAAAACAATCAAACATATGGCGACTAAAATATGTCGTAGCTAAATAAATAAGCTGATATAAAAAAAAAAAAACTTTTGGCGACTAAAACTTGTAGCAAAAAAAATGTGAGACTTTAGGCGACCAAATTTTTAATAGCCAAAACAAAATGCTTGCTAACTAAAATTTTAGTAGCTAAAAACATGAGACTTTAGGCGACTAAACCTTTAGTAGGCAAAAATTTGTTGACTTTAGGCGACTAAAATCTTAGTAGCTAAAACATTGTTATTTTACTTTAGGTTACTAATATATTTAGTAGCTAACTCTTTTCCGCGGCTAAATGATTAGTCGTTAAAAATAACTGAACTTTTAGCGACAAAAAAATTAGTCGCCAAAAATATGACATTTAATTTTATTTCAAACCTTTTGGCGACTAAAAACTTAGTCGGCAATGTAGTACATTTGGCGACTAAAATAATTTAGTCGCCAATGATCTTTCCCGACAATTCTTCCCGGACTAATTCTGCGACTAAAAGTCTTCGGCAACTAAATAATGACTTTTGGCGACTAAAAATTTAGTCGCCAAAAGTGAAAATTCTTGTAGTGTTTGAACAAGCAGTTGATTGTGCTATTTGTTATACTTTGAGGAGTTCAAAGTAGATAGGTTAGGTTGTAATAGTTAAATAAGGGGAGTCCCACATCGTTAGTGAAGAGATAGTTTTGTAGATATATTAATAGAGACCCATTTGGACAATTGTCTTAGTACAAGATAAAGAGAAAGGATCCCATGTGCTCCAAGTGCGGAGCACTGGAGCGCAATGTGGTGTTTTAAAGGTGCACTTGGCACGTGGCGCGTGCGATGCGGTCGATCTACTAATACAAGCATGTGTCGAGATGCACTGAATAATAATTATTATTATTCAGTTTTTTATTTGAATTGAACAAGTATGTTTAATCAGATTGAACAAACATGTTCTTTCAAATTGCATCTCCTCTGGTTCTATAAAATGCTAGGATCCTTGACATTTTAATATATCTTCTTCTCTTCCCTATTTATTCTTTATTTTTATCAGTTACAGTTTGAGTATAAATTTTACAGAAAACTCCAGAGTTACTATCTGTAGGTTTTGGCTTTGTTGTATCCTGGAGGCGATTTG